>CM037866.1:1039255-1229268 GCA_021292105.1 Anadara kagoshimensis | reverse complement strand
AAAAAAAAACAAGAGCTTTAACAGGAAATGTCCATCTGGTAACCAATCAATTATCAATTTCATCATTATACTTGTAAAAGGGCGTCAAAATTTCCCTGGGTACCCCAATATCCAGTGGCGGACGGATTCAGCGTACCCCCCCCCCCCCTTTATGTCGCTAATAACACATATTGTTCAGCTCAGATTGCACCAGAATGCAGGATTTTTGCGCCACTTTTTCAAAATTTTTCGGGGGAGCATGCCCCCAACCCCCTAGAATGTTCGAGCTTTCGGCTCTCACATTATACGCCCCCCCCCTTTTTGAAATTCTGGATCAGTCTATGATATCCATCCCCCAATGAGTGGGGGTTTATGGAACTTGTGTCATACGGTTATTTTATACAATCTTGCCTTGATATCACAGTATTTTAACATATCAAAACGATGCACAAAACAATGAAAATGCGTCTAGACAGGACTTAGTTTTTGAAAATTTTCCGGGGAAGGCCCCCCGGACACCCACCTATGCGAGGGGTTTAGCACCCCTCTCATACTCTCCCCGCCTCGTGCCTTTGGCACATGGTCGTACCTACGGCACGACATAGACATACCTTCGGTTTGGCCCCCCAATATTAAAAACCCTCCTACGCCTATGTATATACAGTTTTAACTTTAAAATTCCTAAAAGAAAAAAAGCGAGAAAGAAAGTAAGATGATAAAAGGGGAAAACCCAAAGAAAGAAAAGCGAGAAAGAAAGAAAGAAGATGAAAGGAAAAACCCAAAGAAATAAAAGCGAGAAAGAAAGTAAGATGATAAAAGGGGAAAACCCAAAGAAAGAAAAGCGAGAAAGAAAGAAAGAAGATGAAAGAAAAATTCCTGAAAGAAATAAAAGTGAGAAAGAAAGTAAGATGATAACAGGGGAAAACCCAAAGAAAGAAAAGCGAGAAAGAAAGAAAGAAGATGAAAGGAAAAAACCCAAAGAAATAAAATCGAGAAAGAAAGTAAGATGATAAAAGGGGAAAACCCAAAGAAAGAAAAGCGAGAAAGAAAGAAAGAAGATGAAAAGAAAATTCCTGAAAGAAATAAAATCGAGAAAGAAAGTAAGATGATAAAAGGGGAAAACCCAAAGAAAGAAAAGCGAGAAAGAAAGAAAGAAGATGAAAGGAAAATTCCTGAAAGAAATAAAAGCGAGAAAGAAAGTAAGATGATAAAAGGGGAAAATCCAAAGAAAGAAAAGCGAGAAAGAAAAAAAAGAAGATAAAAGGGAAAAACGAAATCGTAAAATGAAAAAAATGTAAAATTCAATAATGATAATAAAAATCTTTAAAATATGAGGCGAGAACAATGTTTTCGTGCAATTGTAAAATGCATGGCTTAACAAACAAATACAGTCGAGATCAAAGCCGAAATTCAGCCGAGGTTTGCCGAACAAGGTCATTTTAAGTTATATTGAATTGCAAACGAATTAATTATATTCTAGACACAGTTGTTGTTATGTATTCATTACATAAGAATATTTATGATTAAATCTAGAAATTATTATTTTACAAATTTATTTTTTTAATTATTTAACTTTGATATATTTCCTGTCAAAAATGTATACATATTTTTGTCGTTTTTTTTGCACGTATAATGACCGATTATAGAAGTAATAAGCCTAGTTTAGTAATTTATTCTAGTATCAACCATTGATATATTTTCAGTCATTCTTCATCAAGTCAAATGCAGCCCAACATAAGCAAAAGTCAAACACAAATCATAAAAATGCATCTTCAGTACATGGTAACTCCACCAGCTAAATGTTCCGGACCAGGAACACAGAGAAAACAATATGTCAAACAAAAGAAAAGGAAAAGGTTCGGAGACACTTAAAAGTACATAAGGTATAATGAAAGAAAATACAAAAAAAAAATATTGTCCACATAAAGATCATGCATAAAGAAACCCCCCCCCCAAATAAAGAGCAGACGAGCAGAAAAATAGAAGAAGAAAAAACAGTTTATAAATTCCACAATTACTTTTGAGGATAGGAAAATTATATATATTTATAAGCATAACAGATGTATATAGAAAATGTTCAAAACAATATGTAGATCTTAAATTGTTTGGAAACAATATGGGAACGTAAATGCTTTAAGGCACTCTTTGGAAAGCTAATGTAAATTATAATTTTTTTTGTCCATTTAAATAATCACCTTGTTTTTTCATTAATAATCTATACGATTTCCATATAGGTTCCATACGGTGGCCAAAATAATTTTGTAAACTTTAGACAAGGTTTGCATACCACTCAGGCAAATCATAGTATGAGGATTATTTTAAGTTCGCTTTTCGAAAGTTTGTTGTTTTTTCTAGACACCCTGATTTCCTCCAGCGTCTCATAGATTATCTGGAGCCTTTGTATGAATAGTCCGGCATAGAAATTACAGCTTATTTGAGCTAAACAACACGATCAACCAATAATGCCATTCAGCAAAATAAACAACGCACAATATAAAAATATAACGTGAACTTAGATACCGATTTATATCAAGACAAAATAATGCCCAGTAAAATACCAAATCATAACGGGCATAGAGCGTTTCTAAACGAGACAAAATAGGCCACCTTACATTATTTTAATGAAAACTAATACTTTTTCGTGAATACAGATGGAGATGAAACAAAGTGCTCTCGAAGTATATTTTAACGCAATAGACGAAAGAAAAATACGTGACAGAAAAACATGAACTTTGCAAAACGACCACAACCCAAAGCAAAACTAGTTAATGACGATAGATAGAATAGCTAAAAAAAGACAATGCAAAAAGAAAAAAGAAAAAAAAAAACATGCTGACTATGAAATTCTTTACTTTGAACACGCACTGGAATAAATGTCCAGAAGAGAATCGTCAGACGGAACATTAACAACACATTGTACATGTATATAGGTTACTCCACAGAATGCAGAAATGTGACTGCAAGTGTAGACCAGACAAAGTGCCCTCCACAACTTAGAAGATGTTATAATATTATAATATTATGTAATGACAGAAACAAAAACAAACATACTGATAATTAAATTCCTTACTTTGAACGGGCACTGGAATAAATATCCAGAGGCGAAACGCCAGACGAACTGAAGAGATTTATATAGGTTACATAAACTAAATGCAGAATGTTTTTTTAACGACTGAAGATGTAGGTGAGTCAAAGTGCCCTCCACAACCTAGAAGATAGCACAATATCATATAATGACAGAAAAAAACACCAACAAAGACAAACATGCTGATAATGAAATTCCTTACTTTGTACGGGCAATAGAATATATGTCATAGGGCGAAACGTCAGACGAAATGAAGAACAATAAAACAAATGTTATATAGGTCACAGTTACTTAATGCAAATTGAGGTGGAACAAATTGCCTTGGAAGAGTAACTTAATGTTATAGCAGAAAGAAATGTCAAATTGTTACTTAACCTGTTTGTATTTTGAAAAAAAGCCCTGAAAAGCATGCACTTGGCAACAACAACCACAACCTAGAGGGTAGTACAATTTAACGCAATAACAGAAGAAACAGCAACAAAGACAATGCCAGAAAAGACAGAGACGAAATTCCTTACTTTGGATGGGCACTGGAATAAATATCCGGGGGCGAAACATCAGACAAACTGAAGGACATTAACAACACATTGTATATATAGGTTACCTTCACGTAATGCAGAAATGCTCTTCGTGACTGCACATATTTAAATTCGATATTTATATATACATAGTATATACTATATGTGTTTTATAATTTATGCGTCTGTCTAGGTATTATATTTTTGTCATCCGGCAATGTTTGTTGTTACATAATGTTATTTATATACTGAATATGTCATTAAGTGCTTATATATATAAATCCGTGTTGTGTAGGCGAACAACCTATATAGCCCTGTCTGTCCGATTTGTCGTTAAGAATGTCATGTGCTGATTTTGAATTTTTATTAAAATAAGGCATCCAAAACCAGCACATGACAATATTCATGTCCGATTATTCATATAAGATGATCCATCCGATGTGGTTCACCGCTGGACCACGTAATCAATATACTTTGACGTTTTAGAAAATGTTTTCGTCGCGAATTCCCGAAAATACCCGTCCAAAGAAATAAAATTCATAATTAGCGTGTTTGTATTTTCTTGCATAGTCTTTTTGCCTTTTTGGCTGTTTCATTTTTATTAATCGTTTTACGGGAAATTGTAAACTGATAAGATGCCATATCAATGGAAATAATAGTTCAACACAAACAATAGGTGGTATCACATAGCACATGTGCAACGGTGAACCCTATATATGGGTGATGGTAGCATTTGCAGTGAATGAATATGTCATGTTTTGCATGAACACCTATGCCCCTTTATAAGGTAAACAACATTGACCTGTCCGTTTGAACTTTCGTTAGGAATATTCATATAGGAGGGTCCACCCAATACATAGGTAGTGTTAGGATTCACATGTAAAACAGATACACATTGCCCCTGATTAGTATTCACATCCTATAGACGAAATATACACGCGTGGTCCCTATTACTTAAATTTACTTGTTCATAATGAATATTTAAATCAAAGGTCAAACGGACAGGTCAATGTTGTTTGATTATACATACATGAACTAGTTCATTATAAAGGCCAGGTCAATGTTGTTTGCCCAAACCGTGGAATCATTAATTTTAATGGTGTCAATTGTTTTGTGGTTCTAAGAAAAATATTACTTTATTTGGGTCATTATTTTGTGGTTTAAACAATAAACTATTATGTATTGATATTTAACAGTTATACATTAATTACCAATATATTATTCGTTGACATTTGAATTCGTTGATCATGGCCAGGGCGTCCACTAGAACAACCGAAATTGAGACACCACGGAAACAAAAGATTTCGCAATAGTTTAGATTCTAACCCTAGTGTCACAATCATTTTAAGTAAAAATTTTCTTATAATTTAAATCTTGGAAATGTTTTACAAGATTTTATGGAACTGGAATAGAAATACCAACATAATACCAATTTAAATGTCATAAGCTTAAAATAATGTTTAAATTAAGAAACAAAAATACTAAACCATGCCCGAAGCACAATCCAGAAGCAAAGTAAAAACTTTGAAGCTGACAAGCTAAGTTAAACACGTGAACTTCCACCGGGGAAGTGAGGCCGGGTGCTCCGGAAGTTAAAAAGATGCCTTAAATTCGCGAATATCTTAAAAACTTACAAAATTATTTTAGATTTTAAATTTGACCGATTTATTATAAGTTAAGGAAAATTCAGAGTAAAGAAATGAAGGTGTCAAAATGTGGCCAGGTTCTGAAATATAATGCTGTCCCATATACCCATTTTCCTGATCCTTGTTGGCGTGCCATCATGATAAAGGTTATGGAATGTAGTTTACCTATCACATATGTGTCTCTCTTAAATCTATTTTTTTGTAAATCTATGTATTTTTATTTCATACAAAGTTATATAACAAATCCGTTTTTAACTTTTCAATAGTTCAGACTATGAAATAGATACAGTACAGACCCGTCGAAAGTTTTACACAAAGTTAAAAGAATGAGTGCAGCATATTTCGGTAAATCTTTAGCTACGGTATATCTTGGCACTAAGTTAAAAGAATGAGTGCAGCATATTTCGGTAAATCTTTAGCTACGGTATATCTTGGCACTAAGTTAAAAGAATGAGTGCAGCATATTTCGATAAATCTTTAGCTACGGTATATCTCGGCACTAAGTTAAAAGAATGAGTGCAGCATATTTCGATAAATCTTTAGCTACGGTATATCTCGGCACTTAGTTAAAAGAATGAGTATTATCTACAATACAGAATAAGTATCGAATCCGAAGCTCATCTCTAGATCTGCCCTCGGTAATTCATATCTTTTCGGCAGTTGCTATCTATCTCCCAGCATCTTTTCGGCCACTTGGTCTTCACGTCACATCTCGACCACTTAGCAACTGAGTTCGGTCCCATTTTGTTTGCACAGTGTTAAACTTCTGACAGGTTTGAACTTCATCTCTCGGTAGCTTTCCAGCCACAAGCTATCCATATTTCGGCCTCTCGGCGGCCGAGCTTCGATTCCTTTTCGTTAACTCATCGTCAAACTTTCGACAGGGCTGTATTGTATATTTCCATACAGTACAGACCTGTCGAAAGTTTAACACTTTGCCAACGAAAACGAGTCGAATCCCGGCTACCGAGTTACCAAGGTATTGGCAGCTAGTTACAGACAAGTTGCAGAGAGGAATTTAACAGGCGCTAAAAAGCTGTGGACATGTAGCTAACAGGGAGCCGAGATGAGCTGCCCGAATAAGTTAGAAAGTGTTAAATTTTCGACAGGTCTGCATTGTATATGTAC
Organism: Anadara kagoshimensis; assembly: GCA_021292105.1. NCBI lineage: Eukaryota > Metazoa > Mollusca > Bivalvia > Arcoida > Arcidae > Anadara > Anadara kagoshimensis. Next base: position 1,222,912 of record CM037866.1, on the reverse strand, counting down.
TTTAATTTTTTTGTGTCTGTGTATTTTTTATTTTAAACTAAAGTTATTCAATACATCTTGAAATAAAAATTATAATTAAATTTTTTAGAATCATTTAATCATGTGTCAGATTCAACACGCATTTTTTGCAAAGGCAAAACAAGTTTTATTTGTCAAACTATACAACTACATACAAAAAAGAGATTCTATAAATGACATGTAACAAAACCCGTTTTATTCTTAAGACACGCACGCCCTCAGAGTGAGAGAGAGAGAGAGAGAGAGAGAGAGAGAGAGAGAGAGAGAGAGAGAGAGAGAGATTCCTGTAGTGTTATTTCGCAATTTTTCCATGCTTTAGAATGATAATTTTTTTAGAAGAAAACATCCAAAAGCGTTGCAATTTCCGACGGTGCATTGCCCTACTCCGCAGTGTCATGTGCTACTTTTTATTTTTCATTAAAATAGCATTTAAATGTGCTTCTTAAAATCCTTATTTTATAAATAAAAATCAAAAGTAGCATATGACAACTGGTGTATTCAATTCTCTTTTGCGGAAGTGCATAAGAGTTATCTCACCTTAAGCATGTGTTGTAATAGAATATAGATTTTTAAAGTGTTCATTAAAATTACTACAAAATTCTTAAAAATACATCATATCATATCATATCAGATTGGCACAATTTGCGGGCCATGTGCTTTGTTTTCGTTTGATAGATTGGTTCCCAATTCGCAGATTTTTGTTTTTGTGATGAATTTAGTTCATGATGAATTTTTAAGCGTTTTTGAAACTGAAATTTAACGAGTTTACAAATGAAACATTTATAGTGAAAAGACTTTCATTAACACACTTCTATTGGTGTTTAACCTAGTTTGACGTTTAAAATGTTGCTACATATAACGTGACCTAGCAGTCACTAATATTACATATAGAGCTCTACCAAAAATGTTGCATGTCCTTACTACATATGGCGGAGAATTTTACTACATGTGAAAACATGATAGCGTAGTTACTACATATAGGGGTTCGACAGACCCTCTATATTTGATCCTATATTTAGCTTGAACCACATCAATGAGCATCACTTGCTAAATGCCTTCAACATCTTCAAACCTTGGTACCCGAGTCTAAAGCAAATCATATCATTTCAAAAGCAAACCAATGTTTTATGCGTACAACCAAGCTTTGTTCGTGAAATTTTCTTTAAAAGGACAATACAACGAACGTGTTCAGTGTGTTAACATTTGTCGCATAAAACTGGCGTTTAAAACAAGATTTGGTTGAACTTAGCCAAATTATTTTTGATATAATATTACGTGATGGAATTTGTTTTTTTTTTATTTTAGTTCAATTGCTACAAGAAGAGACATTAAATACTGAACAAAATGTCGACGCTGCAAGAATCTTGATATACACACATTTTCATTACCAACAAAATGCAAAATTAAATTTAGAGAAACATTATTATTTATATACATGTATTTATTTATTTAGGAACCACCCATTGTAAAACCAGCAGGATGGTTGGACACTCCAAAAACACTTAAACAACACCAATGGATATAATCGGTATGTTAGTATGGGTCCTAATTTCCAAATAGACTTGGACCCAGCATTTAAAGATATACTTTTTGGAAAAGCATATTATGTTATAGTTGTATCATTTTTAAGGAATGGTTTCGTTTTGTTATCAGCCCAAAGACTAGATTTCATATATTTCATTCCGTATTTTTGATTTGAAAATGGAACGGTATGTTTGGAACGGTATGTTTAATTTGAAAATGGAACGGTATGTTTGATTTGAAAATGGAACGGTATGTTTGATTTGAAAATGGAACGGTATGTTTAATTTAAAATTGGAACGATATGTTTGATTTGAAAATGGAACGGTATGTTTAATTTGAAAATGGAACGGTATGTTTAATTTGAAAATGGAACGGTATGTTTGATTTGAAAATGGAACGGTATGTTTGATTTGAAAATGGAACAGTATGTTTGATTTGAAACAGGAACGGTATGTTTAATTTGAAAATAAAACGGTATGCTTGATTTGAAAATAGAACGGTATGTTTGATTTGAAAATGGAACGGTGTGTTGGATTTGAAAATGAAACGGTATGTTTGAGTTTAAAATGGAAGGATATGTTTGATTTGAAAATAGAACGGTATGTTTGATTTGAAAAGGGAACCGTATGTTTGATTTGAAAATGGAACGGTATGTTTGATTTGAAAATGGAACGGTATGTTTGATTTGAAAATGGAACGGTATTTTTGATTTGAAAATGGAACGGTATGTTTGATTTGAAAATTGAACGGTATGTTTGTGTTTTATTTATTTCATCTTGTATTTTGTTGGTGTGTTTGTTATAAACACTAAAACTTCAGATAGTTGAAATTTTATATTTTCGAGTTGAATAACCTTCAATTTAAAAAAAAAGTTTCGACACAAGAATAATAGATGACGGCATCATTATATATTCTGGTCATCGCTCAAAGGAAAGAATAAAATTATTAAATTTGAAATTTAATGCTTTCAGAATAATAAATCACCTATATGTATATTAAATTTCTTAATTTTCATTTTTTCATTTTTTTCAGCTTTCGTGAAAACAATAAAAGTAAGCCTTTAAATTGTTTTTATTTCTTTAACGTTAGGGACACTACATTGACATCTCCGGTGAAATTGGAGATGGTGACTCATTTGAGTTTTAGAACATTTTTATATTTCATTTCAATATTTAAAATAGACAAAAGTAGTATTATCACCCTATTTCAAAGAATGAAATTCAATAGGCTGTATTTTATGAGAAAACTGAGAGAAAAGGTAAAAAATGCTATAAATAAAAAAACAAACATATCAATCCATGTCTAAACTACCATTCCAAAGCAAAGTAAAAACAAACATACTGATCTATGTACAAATCACAACCCAAAAGTAAAGTAAAAACAAACATACCAATCTATGTCCAAACCACAATCCCAAAGTCAAATTAAATATTTGAAGTTGCTGGCCAATGAGGTTTACATGTGAACTTCCAACAGGATAGTGAGACCAGGTACTCTGGAAGGATAAGCACCTTCTGTTTAGCTAGCTACAACCGCCACGTGTTTAATCAAAATTGTGAATGGGAAATTACAAATTGCAAATAACAAAATTTTAACAATACTGATATTGAGACCTTTTCAAATGGTATTATGTGTGTTAAAATGCTCAAAGGAAATTTCCTTACCGTTGGCCTTTACTGATTCACCTGGTATCAGTATAATGGACTGGGGGAGTGGTACGCTTGTCTGCGGCGTACTGACTCTGTGAGCTAGCACGGTAAAGTCGCCCTGAGTGCGCGCTAGTACAAGGCAGACCATACAACACACTCGCACTTCACATGCATACACAAAATTGTTCATAGATTAATAAAATAGTTCTCGTCGCGAATAGCTGAAAAAATGCTGATGCGACGTTAAGCAACATTCAACAACAACAACTCAAAGGAAATTTGCAGCAGAAAAAACATACATCATAATTGAAAAGACCCAACACAACCATGCAAGCTAATTATAAAATAGCGAAACAAGAAACTGATGAAAACATCCCGACTTTGGACGGACACTGAAGTAAATGTCAAGCGTTACAATTTACAGTAATATAACGCATGTTAAAACATTGATTGTAATATAGATTCCCGACTTTAGATGGGCACTGGGGTAAAAGTCAAGCGTTACAATTTACAATAAGATTGATATACATGTACATTACAATTTTTATGTACAGTTTAATAAAAAAAAACTTATTTCAATTTATTTGGTGTGCATAGTTAAATCATTCAGTCTGCTTCTATTTCAACTTTTAAATATCCATCGCACAAGTAACTCATTTTACTAACGGAACAAAATCTGGTTCGAATTAGTAAGCAGGAGGTGCTTACCCTTCCGGAGCACCCGGCCTCACGTCCCTGGTGGAAGTTCACGTGTCTAACCTAACTTGTCAGTTCCAAAGTTTTTACTTTGCTTCTGGATTGTGATTCGGAAATGGATTAGTATGTTTGTTTTTGATAAGTATGAACGTTTTACCAATTCGTTCGAAACGTTTAGTTAATTCGTTCGAACGTTTTTTAATTGGCTCATTACGCCGCCGTATATCTTTAAGAACTATTTGAACACTTTATTTTGTTGCACCGTATTCTTGGTTATTCTTGCTATTGCGAAGTTTTTTTTTGGCATTATTTTGTCATATTTCATTTTAAAATTGACAATTATAACTCCATTAAAATAACTTTAAGCGTTAATATAATTAATTAATTAATTAAATAGTTCCTGATTTTTGCATGTATTTATTTTGAAATAGATTTAATTTTTCAATTTTAAATTTAGCAAGTTATAATTCGAAAATAGAAATACGTTTTAAATTGAACAAACTTTATTTTACCACCCACTATCTTCAATTCAACAAATTATAACTTAAAAATAGAATTTTTCATAAAAGGTGGTAAAACACTGAAACCACAAACTTGTTAGAAATGAAAAGGAATAAATTTGCTTATTGACATAAATATGACTTTTGTTCAAATAGATATAATTTGCGGTAAACCCGAGAATACCGATCTAGTCTAATTTGAAATAAACCACATCAAAAGATACATTCTGTAAAGGTGTATTACAAGTATTATGTATCTGCTCAGATGAAAGCAATTTTAGAGTCACGACTTTTTATTTTTAATAAAAAGTTCGCAGTTTTCTATTTTTTAGATTTATGAACTTCAAATATAGTTACACGAGTTTCATTTTAATAATAACCAACAAGATAGATGTTTTTAGATAATAAACTTTATTTAGCATATCATATCATATAGATATTTTTATACTAATTAAATAAATGGATTCATTAAAAAATTTTCACTTAAAAATAAATAGAGAAAGAAAATTGTAACTCGAAAAATGTACCTAGCCGTTCCATGAAAACTAAAAAGTAGTACACTACACCTCGAAAACATATGTAAAATTGAGCCTCCTACGCCTTTTTTAGAAAGACATTGTAAATTTTGTAATATAGGTGTTTTAGAAGATGAAAGACATTTTTAATGAGTTGTAACTTTTATGATGATTTTAGATACGAGTTGTACAGTAAAATAAATACTTTTTATACAGATTTTAATGACTTGAGTGAGGAAGATAAATTTATTGTTTTAATGAATAATATAAATATTCAACCTTTTTTAGCAAAATGTATTTTAAATATGAGTAATAGAAGAAGTTATTTTTTAAACAGATTGTAAAACAATTTCTTTTTATTTAAATGATGTGTTTTAATAGTATAAGTGATGTTTGATGTGTCTTATAAGTCTTTTAGGCTGAATGTAAAAGCTTTTATATATAGCAATTATGTAGTAGTTATTTTTTAGATGTATATTGTAGCTTTTATATATGACACTTAAATAAAATATTTTGAACTTTTTGTAAAATTAAAAAATATATAAAGCTTGTATGTATTATGGAAAACAACAATATGTTCAATTTTTAGATAGTTCTTGTATACTTTTTCTCTCTCCATCTTTTTATAGAAGGACTTCTATATTAAAATCGAATTTTTAAAGTTAAAACCTCTTAAAAGTTAAAATATGTTATATAGCCTGTTCTTTTTGTTTTCTTTCACATTTTCCCTTCTAAGTTCTAAGTCATGTAGGGTGTTAAAACACGTCGGTTGATTTAATAAAATTAAAATTTGTTGGCTAATAGTAATATAAAATTTTAATTAAAAGAAAGAAAATCACAACTGAGTCAGATGCATGTACGGTTGGCAACAAATAAATGCAAAGATCATAAACGCAACATCAAAAGAAACAAACTAAAATACGCCACGGAAAAACATTTTTGAAACTAAGGAACAAGAGAAAAATGAAAAAAAAAAAAAAAAAACGAAACGAAAAACAAAAACTTCGAATCAAAGGAACAAGATTAAAAAGTACGCCACGAAGAACAATAAGGTTGGAACGAATCTTTTTAAAGAAATAAGTTTTATTAAAAATACCTCATCTTTTTGGAGACTAAGAAATCATTAATACAGATAAGTGCACTCAATCACTAGCGACTAGACGCCCCTAGCATTTCAAAGAAGATCATGAACACCATTTTAAAGGGATAAGATAAAGCTTAACCATTCGCAAAATAAACAAACAAATAAGTAAATAGATAATAGGAGATTCTGTTCTGGAAAATGTTTGAACAATAGCCAATACTGTAAACGAAATAGCTTACCATCTCCAGTTCGATTGAAAATGCGTCATCTTGCCGGCCATTGATTTTATGTAATACACCTTAGTGCATGTGAAAGCCATCAACAATACGCTCCTTGGCCTTTCACTGAAAAAACATCCTAGTCAAATTTACTTAAAAACCTCGTCATTTTCTGATCGTAGCTAGTCAACTATCAAAGTACTAGGTAAGGCTAGTCAAATGATGCCTCGGACCAGGATGCGCAGTATCACGTGGTATATTTCCCGCTCGTCCCAGCAGGAAGTCACCTGGTCACCACGCTAGATACAGAAGACAATATTAGGTCCAAGATGTTGAAGAAATAGATCCGCTAACATCGGCATTTTACTAGCAAATATCGAATACAGAAAGGTGAGTACAATATAATATTTCAATAATATCCTGATAATAACATGCTTATTACATGTATTTACAATGGGAAAGTATCATCGGGTCCGTAATATTAAAAACCGCAGGTCCTGTTTTGGACTTTTAAAATTCAAATTCGTGTTGGCAAAAAAAAAAAAAAAAAAAAAAAAAAAAAAAAAAAAAAAAAAAATTGAAAAAAACCCGCCAATAAACAAACGTCTATAGTAGGTCAGTCTCGTTTTCAAAACAAAAAGAACAAAATGGCTGCGCCCATAGTCGTACACACCACCACTGGCACCAGTGCAGAGGGCTCTAATGTTTGTGTTTATGATGGTGATTTTTGTGTTATAAGTAACAGGTTCGCCAGTAAAATTGTAAAACCGAACTTGAGTTGAGCCGAAAGATGCCGTCTGCGTGTTGTGTTCGAAACGGTACAATTTAAATATTTCTTAGGTGAGGCCAATGTACTCGAACTCAAAATATCGACCCACAGACGATTTGAGGTGAGGTGAATGATGTTTTATGTCACATCGACAATCGTTTAGCCATTCATGAGGAGATCAAGTTATAAATATAAACTATTTTTATTGTGCACGTGTTTTGAGTTGCTCGTTCTACTCATAATTAACTCGGTTATTCAATAAGTTAAAAAGTTATTGCTAGGTCACTGAAGTAGCATATCACATCTTAACATGACTATCACACCAGATCATGTAGCCAACTCCAGGGCCTTTAGTTCAGCCTGCCCACATTTTTAGTCACAATTTTTACACCCCACTAACTTTTAAAATATTGTCAATCACTAGCATCACTAGGGTATTATAAGTAGAAGTGCAATTATCTTCATAATCCCATTTGCAACACTATTAAAACTTACTGAATGAAAAAATTAATATAGATCTATTTATTAAATGAATTATGAAATACAAACATGTACTTTTATTTTGTCACCATCCCTAATCATTTATTTAAAAATATATTTGGTTTACAGTTCATCATGCATCAAAAGCCATTAGATTGAAAATGGGTAGACATAATGTCAAATGTAAACGGGCCTATGGAAAAAAGAGAAGGCAAGCCAAAAAGGAAAAGAAAAAACAGTTAAAATTACTGAAACTGTCAGGTGCAAGTGAAACGCTCAGTGAAAGTGTTAGTAAAATTACAGACACTGAATTGAATTGCATGCCTTGTACAGTGTTGGAGAGAAAAGAAAAGTCAAATTGTTCTAAAGTCTCCAGTAAATTGCCTTCAGAAAAAGACAAAGTCTTGCCACCCTCATCATGCTCATCCACTTCTGATGAAGTCAATGAAACAGCTTTTTCAGTAAAATCCAGGTTATCAACCACTGACATTTTCATTGACAATTTGAAGTCTTTTAAATCTCAGAAGCATGATAAAAAGTTTATGGAATTTGAAAGAGATCCCTTGTTTGTGAAATGGCAAGAATATAAGCTTTTGCAAAAAAGAGTCAAGCAGTTAGATGGATCATATTCAGCTAGCTTTTTAAATAGATGTAAGTTTTAATGCTTTTTGCTGATAGAGTTACCTGCCATCCTGTACAAAATAAATGAGCTCTGTTGAGCTAAAAGGTCCCTTATGGGAAAATCTTTACATTTTCAGCTTTTGCATTTTTTTACCCCTCTTAATTCCCTTTGTACTGATAAATTTCACTTGATGCATGTATAAGGCCATAATTTAAAAATCTAATTATCTTTTAAATTTTTTTTTATGCAAAGTAAAGTTGTCAACATCATTATCTCCATAAACTTATAAATGATATGAGGGAATTTTAACTTGGTCAGGCTCATATTGATGAACCACCTACTATTATATTATTGCAAAATTTTTGTTATAGCCATGGAATAGTGAAAATGTTAAAGTGAGCTGCAAAGTACGTCAAAAATAGTGTCAAAATTTATAAAATAACTGCCAAGGTGCTGATCCTTCTGCCTCTTTACATGAGACAGGTGATTATCTGTTTATAACAAACATTGATCCTGATATAGTGCATTGAGAAAAGGTGACACTATTTGATCCTTCAGTCTCTTTGCATGAAACAGGTGAATATTTGTTGTTTACTCCAATACGATCCTGATGTAGTGTATTGAGAAAAGGTGACGTAAAAGTGATGTAAACATTGAAATTCATGTTAACAGGTAACATTATATAATGCACTTGATGTCTTGATGCAATTATACAAGATAAATATCTGAACTTGTAACTAAACTCTATTGGGCTACCCCTTAATAACGAGAAGTCACATCATTGTAATAGACCCTTTCATTGTAACTGCAGTATTGTTGTTTGTTGTCGGAAAATGCCATAAAGTGATGTCCGCAACAGTCAGTACATGTCATCTTAAAAGTTCCATATAAAAACCAGTTCCAGTTCATTGATTTTTAGCTCAACTGGCTATAGCCAGCTGAGCTTATATATATGGCATGGTGAAGCATGTGTCCGTGCGTAAACTTTAATCTTCTCCTCTGAAACCACTAGGCCAATTGGAACCAAATTTGGTGTGAAAGGTCCCTAGGATAAATAGACCAAAGTATGTACCAGGCGATGCTGCGCGACATCCAAGATGGCCGTCATTGCTATAAATAGCAAAAATCTATAAATGGTCATTACATGTTTATTGACTGATTTAGTTCAAATTTGAGATTTAGAAAGTAGATGTCTAGCCATTTGATATATGTAACATGTTTTTCTGTAACTTTTTCTGTTTGCTCGTAATTAGTGGAATATGCAATTTGGATGCTAAATTTAAGCAATTCTTTGAAAATCTTCTTGTCTGCAACTACAAAGCCAAATAAGCCAAATTTGGGGTGGAAAGTGTGCAGTGGATTTTTAAAGTTTGTACAAATTAACTTCCTTTGGCATCCAATATGGCCGCCATTGCTATAAATAGCAAAAACCTATAAATTATTTATCAAGCGATTTAGTTCAAATTTGTGATTTAGAAAGTAGATGTATAGCCATTTAATATATGTAATGGTTTTGTTGACTCAATTTTCACAATATGAGATGCAACTTGTCTGCCAGTAGCTTTATAACAGTTTTACAAAAACCTCACCAGGCGACACATCCACTTTCTTGGCCATCTTGTTTGTTTAGATGATTTAAAATGTTTTACAATTTATTACAGGTGTTTCTTAATCTTCCAGAAACCTTGATCACATCTGATACATAGAGTTGCTTCAAACTTTTTCAGTGTCACATCATGTCATTTTACTTGAAATATTATTACTCTTAATTCAGTGATTCTCACCGTGATAATGTACATTTGCTCAAAATGTAGCTTCCAAACAATACATTTTTTTAAACTTCTCAGTCATTATCGCTTTGTGCACAGTCATGAGCATAATTTTTCCTTGTTATGCCCCACCAATGAATGCCAAAGAGAGTACACAAATGTTGATTCACTTATTAGGCATCTAAAAAGGAAACACAAACTATTTCACCAACTACATTTAGCAAAATTTCGAGAACAGAATCGAGAGGCTGATGTCTTAAATGATCTTGTTGAATGTCATGAGGAAATTGAGTGCGATGAAAACAATTTACAAAATTGTGTTGATTTTCCTAATCCAGCCAATGTAGATTGGAATCAAGTTGATTTTCAAAGAAAATACTGTATTTTCCTTTTACAATTAAGAGAAAAATTTAAATTGCCATCAGTTGTTATTCCCCATATAGTCGGTGAATCTATTTCTATGATATGCCATCATCAAGCTCATTTTTCACAGTCAGTTAATCAGTTCATCCAGGAAACTGCACTTGGTCTGACTGAAACTAATCGTCTAAAATGCATTATAGAAGAGCATTCAGAAGTTGAAAATGCATTGGATAGTTTAGATTCAGATTATAAATTAAATAAATTTGTGAGGCAAAATTTTAGCTTTGTAAAGCCTGTAGAGTTTAAGCCTAACAGACTTAGTAATGATACATATCAGTATGTTCCAATTCTTGATACCTTAAAGAATTTACTGTCACATGATGATGTATTCTCATACGTTGTAAATAGTCATAGGTCAGTTGATGGTGTTTTGCGTGACTTTTGTGATGGGGATTTATATCAGTCAAATGCACTTTTTCAGAGAGACCAATCTGCTTTGCAGATTATTCTTTTCTTTGATGAATTCACTGCTGTAAATCCAATTGGTCATCAGGTAAAAAATTATAAAATTGGTGGTTTTTACATGATTCTTGGAAATTTACCTCCAAAATTCCGATCTCAGCTGTATGTTATTCAACTTGTTATGCTTTGCTTATCAAGTACTATTAAGTACAATGGTTTTGAGAGAATTATGGAGCCACTTATCAGTGATTTACATGTACTAGAAACAGAGGGGATAGTTATAAGAAAAGGTGATGTTGACCACAGGTTGTTTGGTACAGTAAGTGTTGTTGTTGCAGATAATTTAGGAGCACATGGTTTAGGAGGTTATATGGAATCATTCACTACTTTGAGAAATTGTAGGTTTTGTTTCATCTCAAAGCCGAATATGCAGACTGATTTTGACAGTCAAAATTTCAACATGAGAACAGTTGAAATGTATAATGAACAAGCTAGATTAGTTCAAGCAAACCCAGAACTTGCTACTGTCTATGGTATTAAAAGGAATTCTCCTCTTAATCAGCTAGACTATTATCATGTCATCAATGGCATGCCTTCTGATCTTGCTCATGACTTGTTTGAAGGTGTAGTTGGAGAAGTAATAACAAATGTTGTCAAGTATTGTGTTGGAGAAGGATATTTCAGTCTACAGGACCTTAATGACAAAATGAAATCATTTAAGTTCTCAAATGTAGACAAGAGTAATAAGCCTTCCAAAGTTCCAACAATTCTTAGTAAATTTACTGTCCGCCAGTCTGCTGCTCAAATGTGGTGTTTAGCAAGGCATTTGCCTTTCCTTATTGGTGAAAAGATTCCTTTGGATGATCCAAAGTGGGATACCTTTTTAAAACTGAGAGATGTTCTGTTTTATGTGTGTGCACCTGCTCTTGATAGAGGGCATATTTTATCAATGGCTGATGTTATACATGATTTCCACATGTCATATAGAGTTAGTTTTCCTCATGAAACGGTTAAGCCCAAGTTTCACTTTACTCTTCACTACCCACGTTTGACTTTGTTGTTTGGCCCTTTAATACATTTGCAGACACTTAGATTTGAAGGGAAACATAACTATTTCAAAGAACTTGTTTTTAGAACAAAGAACAAGAAAAATATATGTAAATCCCTAGCTGAAAGACATCAGTATTATCAATGTACTTTCAGTGCTAGTGACAAGTTTCTTTGTGATAGTAACATGGAATCCAGTGGAGGGTCTGCAGTTCCACTGTGTATCTTGAACGACGATTTTCAACAATTGCTGAGGGGTGTTCAGCAAGGAGAAGAAGTGTTTCTTTGTAATTCTGTAACAGTTTTTGGAATCACTTATTGGAAGGGTACAGGTGTTATAAAAGGATCACATGGTTTTTTGTTGCAATTTGATAGGATTGAACATTGTGCAGTTATCTGTGGTACAGCCTATTTATTGTGTAGAAAGCTCAACACAGTTGACTTTGATAGGCATTTTTATGGTTTTGCAGTCAGGGAAACAGCACAATATGAACTTGTGAAGGTTTCAGATTTACATGATCCAAATCCTTTTGGTATTTATGACCATCCATTGTGTGAGCATCATCTTGTTACAGTAAAATCAAAAATACTTTTGTAAATTTGGACCAGATATCTTTCTGCACTTCAAAAAAGCATTAAGTTTGATATCATATACACCCTTAAGAGCAAAATCTTAATTTATTTGTTAAAAAAATAAATTAACAAAAAAAAAAAAATAATAAATAAATAAAATAAAATAAATAAAAATAAATACAAAAAAAATTGAAATATATATCCATAAAAGCAATCACTCAGTCTTGCAACTGAAACAGGTTTCTAAGAATTTTATTCCCTCCAGTTTTCAGATTTTTCATTTAAATATTTACGGTTATTTGTGTAATTTATAAATTCACACAAAAAGCAAATAATTGTTAATTATTATGCATCAATTGCTGGATTTAATTTGTCTCGTGCTCTTGTTTATATTCAGAAAAAGTATGGAAAGAAGATTTTTTGTCATTTCATGTGGAGCAAGTAGCAAAAAGGTTGCTTATTCGGATGACATGAGTTATACCATGATAAAGTCAATGATAAAAAACAAATTTGAATTGTCAAACACTGAATTTCATCTGCAATACTTTGACAAAGATGTTAATGAATACATTGATTTGGAAGATGAATTAATTGACGATATTCAGGAATATAAAATTCTGAAAATAAAAGTAGTTTTATCAGATGTGATAAAAGGTGATGAAGAAAGTGCACTGAAGGCTCAGGATCAAGCATCTGAAAAAAACTCAACTGCAGACCAGGAACCTTTGACAACTCAGGCTTCCTTAAGGGAAGAAATTGAACCATATTCGGCAACACAAGGGCAGGAAAATTCTATTACACCAAAGAGACCAATTCTAAAGCCACTTCATCCAGTGGAATTGAACTCGAGAGCAAATCAAGAGGAACAAGTGTTTGGGATTGTTCCCCAAACGATGCCTGCATTGGCAAGTCCAGAGAGGCAAAAAATTGAATATTTAATACAGTCACCACCAGTTAATGAAGCAAATGCAACAAAGACAACTTCAACAAGGTAAGGAAACTCATAAAAAAATTGCAAAAGAAAGAAAGAAAAAACTGAAAAAGAAAAAAAAAGAAAAATACTGAAGTTTTATATATTGATGTCATTCATTAGGTCAAATATTATTGTTCCATGTACTGACACACTGACATAAAATTTACATTTTTAATGTTCTAATTTGAATTCTAGGATTTTCCATAAACTTGATCAGGAGTTATGCCCCCTATAACAAAACTGCTGTATCACAGACATCTAAATGATGTTTTGGAGTGCTGACACAGGTATTTTTGGAAAGACTAATACACTGTATTTGAAAAGTTTTATAATGTGACTTTTAGCAATTATTATTCAATAGATTTTTGACATTTTAGGAAATCCTGGCCAAGACTCTTTAAAATTCAGAAAGAAACTGTCCCGAGGACAGTCCGTGAAAAACTGGAGAGTGAGCAGCATTTAAACACTAGTGAAAGGCGCCTTCTACTTGAAGCATTTTATAATGATGCAACTCAATATGATGGAGGATTGTAAGTTTCTATTTTTGAAATTATGTTCAGTACTATTTTGCAATTAGGGTAACCATATGTAAATGTAAGTAATTGAGCCTGTTCATGTGAAAAGGTCCCAGTTCCCTTTTATCAATTATGATCTTACGATTTGGATAAGGCATATTAAAATATGGCAAGTAAAAAAAATTGAATATTTAGTGCAATTATAAAAATATTAATGTTTTATGTTTATTTAAAAGAAATATAACAGACATGCAACTTTCTGGTTACGAGGATATTTCCAAACGAATATCCTGTCATGTGATGATATAATTTCATATTTACAACAATACAGTATGGGTAGAGTAAAGTTCTCAGAAAAAAAGTTCCTAAGAAATTATTTACCTTTTAAGCTTTCTGATAATAAACAGTAAGTAATATGACTTATTATTGTTGTGTGTTACAACTAATATAAGACAGAACTGAAAAAATCCATGTATTAAACAACTAAAAATTTAAGTATGACTTTTGTATTTCAGCTATCCAACATCCAGGATGTATGATGATATGGTGGATTGTTTAATGAGAGAATACCCCTACCTTTTAACTGTAGGGGGGCTACCTGCTAAATCTGCTAGGGTAAGGATATTGAACTTGAATGATACCAAACCAGACATTTTTCATAATGATTTAAGGCTCAAATCATTTCAATGATGAAGAGGTATAAAAGTGATGCAGATAATTGAAATGAATTGAGACCACTTCAGAAGGTACACCCTAAGTAAATGATCCTGTGCCACTAAATATTCCCCCTTTTTTTAAAAAAAGAAATAAAAATACAATTAACAAAACTCTGTTGGAAGACATATATTGTTTCCAGAATTTTAAAATAGTGTCAATAAAAATTTGACTCACCATATATTAGTCATATAAGTTACTACTATCAAAATTTAATGATATTTAGGAAGCATTTGATGCCTTATTTTTTTCTGTCACACCTAAATAGTGTTACATATACAAACTTCTGTTAAAATGCTGTTTTTATTATTTGTATTTTAAGGAATTTTGGAAAGACAAACTTGTCTTTAAGTTTGGCAACACCAGGAAAAGGCTGGACAAGAATCATCCAGAAGTTCAGTCAAGGAAAAAGAAAGAAAAACCACAAAAGTTGATTACATCACCAACCACTCCTGGGCCAACTACTTTTACCTGGGGTCTAGAAAATTATTTGCCCAGGATTCCAGTCACTGAAGATGAAACTTCACATGATGTCCATCTTCAGTGGCTGCAAAGGGAACATAGGAAAACATCATCTGATATAGATTTTAGTACAGTTGATTTGAAAATGAGTCTAACGTTTGCTTGTAGAAGACAGTTGGTAGTAGAAGGTGCTGGGATTTTACACCTGCTGGAAAAGTATCCATGGCTTCAATCATATCAAGAGGTATGTGTATTATGTCATTTTTCGTTAACCATGTCTAAAAAGATAACCCTTATGATGTCCAGTGGTGCTTAAATGAAATTCCAACCAATCTGACATCCAAGAAGGCTGCCATGGCAGCCATCTTAAAAATCTAGCTGTCACTATGAAGAAACTACTGGATGTATTTTGACTAAATTTCATACACAGGTTACTGGTGATGTCTAGTTGTGTTTAAATGAATTTCGGACTGATCCAACATGAGGGCCGCCATGATGTGATATGCAAGATGTCACGACAGTCTATAACTAATTTGCCTGATCTTAAAATTTGATAAACAAAATTTGTTATTATTCCTATGAAAGTAATGGATGTTTTCAAATTTTGTATACAGTGTTGTTTATATGCAAAATATCTGCATCTTGAAAACATAAAAATTTAAGAGGAAATATGTTCACTAAAAATTTATTTATTCATTTACCTTCCAGGTTTATTCTGTAGTAAACATAGAACTGTCTTAATGTGGATGCCAAGATCAATGCTTTTAGTATATTATTTGAATGATTTTTTCAGATATTGAAAGAATTTGAAAGACTGAAACCAAAGACCACAAGTGGCAATATTGAAGACTTGGTTTCCTCTGGCCTGGAGAAATACAGAAAGGCAGTTGTCAGCCAGTTGAATGGGAAAAAGAAACCAGCTTTCATTGTGGAGATGGAAAATACAAAATCAAGTTGCAGGACAGAAAACCAAAGGACTTGTGAGTATTACATGTATTAGATGCTGATTTTTCAACTTTAGAAAGTGTCATGTAATCAGACATGTTCTAGAAGATAGTGTGTGAAACACATGTTTGTCATACTGCATAGAATTTTGCCATGGTGCAATTTGCCAGCATCTCAGAGCAAGTACAAATAGTTCAGGATTTTGTCATAAGTACAGAGGCGCCACTGATATTTCCCTTATTCTCTGACACATTTTGCTATAAAAGTTCATGCTTCATCATCCAGTAGTCTGAATGTCCTAAATGGTCAAGCACAGACTAAGCAATCAAAAGTATATGATCAAGATAACTTTGCAATATGACAATTGTGTTATTCAATGCATCCTTCCAAAAATGTTGTAATTGTATACCTCCTGATAATTGGTTATTGAAATATTAGAATTTTATATGGTATAGTTTTCTTGTACTTTTAAACTGTTGAAGAGTACATACTTTTTAGATCAAAATAGGAAGAGTGCTCTAAAACTCTTTATCTTTCAATTAGTTTGGACTATAAGTTGAATCTGGTTGTCATTCAATGTGATGCTGATTTAATAATGATTTTTGTCTCATCATGCAAGATGACACTATTAAGTAAACATTATTATAATAATTTATGTAGTAAGTTCTAGTAACCTCTTTATCTAATGTTTTCTTCTCATTTTTTAGATGCTGATGATTGTATTACCCTAGTTGGTTTACCATTACTCTTCAAGGAGAAACCAGAAAAACTGGTATCATTTACTGAAGAAAACAATGCCATTCAGATCTCTGTAAAGGACAAGATTTTGACAATGAATGAGGAGGCTTTTGGAGTTAAAGTTGATGGATGCACAATTTTCGAGTGTGACAATTTCTTCCAAGCATTTTGTGGATGCATTGCTTCTATTTATGTGTTTAATTTGGCTTATCCGAAGGAGTTAACCAAATATTTTACATTTGTTCAAAACATTCTAATTGGATTGAAAGATGGAGAGGGCAAAATAAATCTGGACAAAAGAATTTTAAATGTTTTAGCAGCATTGAACACTGAAATGAACTAGCTTTATTTTTATTCCAGAATTTCAGATGTGCTGTTCATGTATACTGGCACTGTAAGTAAAGTTTAATGGGAAAAATTGGTAACAATATTTTTGTACATTTTCAGGTGAGATGCAGTATTACCTATGTTTTTTTTTGGATATGGTACATATTCAACTGTTTTCTCTATCTTTTGTGTTGATGAAATGTGAATCTAGACTTTAGATTTGTTGAAAGTCTGTTAGCTATATCTTGGTCATATGTAAAGATAATGAAATCAGGTTTCCAATTTTGATATTTTCTGATACTGATGATAAAGCTAAGGTCAAAGGTCAAGGTCATGACCTACATTTTGACTTTTGTGTTTTCTGCACTAAAATGCCTATTGTTGCATGAAATGTACAATTTTTTGGCATGCAATTGGTTATTTTTGTGGATATTTAGATATTCAATGAATATCATTACATGGAATTTTGCATGAGTTTGACTATTTTTGCATTAAATTGGATATTTCCAAATATATTTAGGTGCAGATGCCACTATGGATCTTTTCTTAAATGAAATTATATTGAAATGAAAACACAACATTCAGATTTCTAAATAATTTGTCATAATTGCAATCTTTTAATATGTTCTGATGTATGATGCTTATATATATATATATGATATATTAAATCTTAACCTTTACTATCAACCAGGTCCCTGTGAGACACATGATCACCCATAATTATTGTTAACTAGGTAACATTTCTCTCTGAAACCCCCTTCTCTGAAATCCGAAAACCTGGTTTTCACGGAGTTTCTGTGACTCTTGTTACTGTGTTTTTCTTTAAACAAAGAAAAAAATCGGGTACATTAAAGAGAAAGGTACATGTACCTACTTGATTTATGATTTTGCTGCAGCTAGTTACATATGAGGACCATTCATGTTTCAATCTGGGGAAAAAACCTAAGCTTGCTCATGAAGATCAAATTTCTGTATTAAAATTTGGGGTGTACATCAGAATTTTTTTTTTTCATATTCTCCATTGTAGTAAATAATTTTTCTCGAGTAACTTTTCCATTAATTAATGCGATGTATGATGAAATGAGGTAATATTTTATTTGTTACACTGCAAATGGTCAGTAGTTATGCTGCACTTCTACAGCATAAATTTTGTTTTATCACAAGATCTTCTAGAAATATTTTGCCTTTCAGTTTATTTGCAGTTTCTAAAATGTCATAAATTGATTTGAGACACTTTCTGCATAGACATACTAAATTTATAACTTCTGTAAATATGGAAGCTGACTATTAATATGAGTTTATTTGAATTGTTATATTGTTGAAAACATGCTTGATTGGAAAGTTTTAAATTTTTCTTTATTGGTTATGTATAAAGTGTAATAAAGAAAAAGTTTTTTTTTATAATGTCTTAATAAAACTTTTATTTGAAAAAATGTAAAAAGATCCCCAATCTCTAAATTGAATTCATTAAAATGCAATCTATTAGCTGATAAAGGTCATACAGACCCTAAGTATACGGATATAGACTTACTTGCATGTACAAATCGTTGGAGCATTTAGGCCATAAAGAACTTTATTACATGTATAGACTTGCTCACATGTATGATTCATATATGAAGACTTGGCTTGTTGCTGATCAATCCATATGAGAAAATGGTTGCCAACATTAGCTTCTGAATGCTCTCTTCTAAAAGCAGGCTTTGGCTTTTTCAGTGTAAACAATTTAAATATCAAGTGCTTGTATGAGAGATGGATAAAGATATTTTATCGAAATTTCAACAAACACTTCATTTACAGTATTAATTTTGATGAAATTTTGAATATTGTGTATCTTCATTCATTTCCAGTGAATATATATATAATTGATGTCTTAATGTTTATTTACACTGAAAAAGCCTATGTCTGCTTTTTTCCTCCATTTTGAGTGCTGTACACATTTCTCATGGTCAGATATGTGTCAAGAATTCAGTATCGTTGAATACTTGTAATTTTTGCCCAAAATATGTTGTGCCACATTTGCACCCAATTTCACATAAATATCATGGGGGGTGGGGGGGTGGTAAATTTAGCTCAGTGAACTCTAGTAGCTGGATATTGAAGTCTGAACCACAACACTAGTCATTTTACAGTCCTCTGACTTGTAGCCTAGTCATATATACTATCATAATTAGTAGATTTATATAAAGAAAATAGTCAGTTTGACTGTTTTTATGTAGCACAGTTACTTGTGACCTGGTCAATTTTACTAGCCCACTGAGTAGATACTAACTTAAGAACTAGTCATTTTTACTAGCCATTGAAATCCACCGACTTGCAACCTTGTGAAATTTACTAGCTTCATTAGTACCTCTTTACTCAATACCTTGTCAAATTTACTAGATTGTTTTAGTCCATTTAATTGCAGCCTAGTCAAATTGACATTTAGAAACTAGTCAATTTTACCAGTTTGTTTAGGTACATTTACTTTCTGCCTGGTCAAATTGGCTTTTTAGGTAGTCATCCTATGGACAATCAAATTGACTAACTAAGCTAGTCAAATTTACTAGCATTTTTTTTCAGTGTATTTATATTTCAGTACATATGGTTCATTTGTAACTACTAAGACATATTTATCTGATAGAGCTAATCAAGCTATGTTCTCTGTTATTAAAAAAGCACGATTGTATAATTTATCTGTAGATTGTCAACTTGATCTTTTTTGATAAAATGTCATGCCTATTTTATTGTATGGCTGGAAAGTATGGGGCTTTGACAAAGTAGACATGTTAGAAAACGAACACCTTAAATTCTGTAAATTTTTTTTACATGCAAAAAAAATCTACAACAAATATTATAGTATATGGTGAAATGGGTAGATTTCTATGACTATCCGTTTTGCTAGTTGGAATTTATGATATAATAAAATTGAATTTGTGATATCATTAATTCGAATTTGTGATATCATTAATTAAGGTAAATTTATGATATCAATAAATCGATTTTATGATATCAAATAATCGAATATGTGATATCACTAAATGAATTTATGATATCATCAATTCGAATTTGTGATATCATAAACTCGTTTGATTTTGTGAAATCATAAAATCGAATTCGTGATATCATCAAATCATTCCCGATCGAATAGAAATATGGATTGTAGCACGTGTTTCATATTATGAAATCGACTCAGTGATATCACAAAATACGATGATTTTATGATATCACTTATTCGATTTAGTGATATCATCAATTCATTTTATGATAGCATGAATTTGAATTCGTGATATTACATTTATACACTTCTCAGAAGAAACCTATGAAGCTTTAACTTGCAGGGAGTGACTAAACTTTTTTGTAATTTATGCATTCAGAAATTAAAAAGTTATGTTACTGACAGATATCATGTCAAGTTATATAACACCTCTGTCTCTTTTCCAAAAGAAAGCAAAAAAGCATTTTTGATCGAAATGAAATCTTAAGACAATGCTGTCATGGAGTAAATTTGTTTCGCGGGCACATGTATTGATATTCAATCACCGACTCTAGTTTTGTTTATATATTATCATAGCTATTATCTTAACTATACTGAGGCTAAAATTAACTTAGCACAATCTGCACTACTAAGGGATTGTCGTTAACATTGGTGATACGTTGGAAACAGAGATTTGAGATGCTGTTACAATAAGCTAAGAATATTCACCGCCTAAAAATGGTAATGAATACTGTAGTTTGTAAGAGACAACAAAAAGAAGAAATGTATGTGCGAATGAATACACTATTTCAGACGGCGCACATTGTTGAGCGGAAATTGAGATGTTACCATTGTCCTAACAATAGGATGGGGAATTCAACAAATGAAATCACCGCCACGATAGGTGATTTCAAGAATTGAATTCAACGCCTAACTAGAATTGCAGAGTATACAACTAATAATCTTCATTCTAAGTGTCACTATGACCCTTGGTCACTACTCGGGAGAAACAATTTATGAGATGTATGTTTATAAACAGATATCTTGTAACACATTGTTATATCTCTACGTTGAGTAATACTAATTTAAAAATAATTAATTACACGTAAAAACCTATCCTTTTGGTCGTAAGAACATCCGTTTGTAGTTCTATGACACGTATCCATTTAATTTGCTGTCTGATCCAATTAAGATTTCCTCTATTTACGACCCCTCTAGCCCAAAGGCCTAAATAAAAAAATCTAGAGTATCGATTCAAATATTACTGAAAAATAAACTTTGAGCAAAACTCAAAACTTGACTAATGAACACTATCGTATGATTTGATAAAAAATATGTCGAAACTTGATACCAACCCAGACGAAATGATGACCATGGTCACCATAGTATTTCATGGTCAATGATGGTTGACCATGAACTATCATGGTCAGCAATGATTGACCATGATCTTGACCATGGTCATCCATGAATTTGACCATGGTCAAAGCTGATCAGCATGGTCAACCAATCTTGACCATGGTCAAATAGAATTGATCGTGGTTGACCATGGTCAACCACCTGTTGACCATGGTCTTCTATGAACTGACCATGGTTTGCCAATAAATTATCATTACTGGATCGTGCTTGACCATGGTCCACCAAGAACTGACCATGGTTGATCATGGTAAAAAATTGCCATCATGGTTCATGGTCAACAAGTTCTGACCATGGTTGAAAATGGTCAAAGAGTGCCAATCATAGTTATGTCAACTGCAAAACAGACAACTCCACCAGGGAGAGAAAAAACAACCGAAAGTACTTCATGTACCAGTTCAAGCTGATAGCAATTGTCTAAATTAATCATTACAAAAAACTCTGATATATCAAGTTCCATTTTAAGCTAATCTTATTATTTACCCAATACACAATGATCAGAAAACCTCATATGACTATAATGAAGAAATTATCAGTTTGCTGTTCAGTATAATTATCTGAGGCTAATATTGCTCATATGTGCATTTGGTAAACAATACGATAAGCTTGACACATGTAACAGGGAGTAGATATTTGAATTCTGCTAATTGCTGTGAATGGTGTGGTACAATTTGTATAAAATAATGAACAATTAATATTCCAGCATGAAAAATGAACATTTATTAATATATGTACACTGAAAATTTAATATTCTGATACTTCCTTTACCTATGACCTTGAAAACTGGTAGCTTTAAATATCTTGAAAGAACTAACAACGTATCAAGTTTTGTCATAATCCATTTGACAATGTTGATTCTAGAATGTTCTCTAGTTTTTCATATTACTAAAAAGATCAAAGATCTTGAAAATCAGTATTAAATAAAAGAATGCATACAAGATTCTCACAGTAACCAAAGTTAAGTAAATCCCTATATTACCAAAGTTTTAAATCAATGAACATGAACAATGTCTTTCTTATACATTATGTACACTAATGTTTATCATGCAAAGATAAATCCTTACCATCACACTTAAATTTTAATTTGTCACTTCACTTAAACACACTATGTCCTATTTTATTTGGAATGAATGCAATGTAAGACCTTCCTTCAATCTGCATCAAGAAAACTTTATCAACAATGCATTCTACTGGAATCACATGTGTTTCAGGATCCATAGCTTCAATGACTCTGATAATGTGTCTTGGAATGCTGTCACAAAGAAAACTTTGACCATGAATTTCAAGTTTTTCAGTGTATGCAAAAACTTTTTGTGTAATAGTATCAACAACAAAATAAAGAACCTTCCTGATTTCTCCATTTTCAGTTCTGACTACATGACAAATACGTTTCTTCATTCTTTTGTATTCTTGACAGTAAAATTTCTCTCCCTTCGATTTGATTCGCAGTCCAATTTTGACATTTTCAATTGATTGAACATCAGTGGACTCAAGAATTAATTCCTTAGCATCTTCTGGTAGATCTGAAGATGCTGTTAAACGGCCTGCAACAAAAACATTCCCAAATGTTTTACCACATGACCACAATTTAGCTTGCGTTTTTGATTTGCCAAGATGTTCCCTTAGTTGTGATTCTCGAATACAATTGAGATCTATCTTATTCAACTTCAATTCAATCTCTCGAAGACGTAAACACTGTTTGGTAACATCACCTGTACCGTGCACTGAACGTAAAATTACAGAGTTTAAATCTTCAAACGGGAAACAGCTCCAGGACCAGAGTGGTCCCCATAACTGAACGTAAAACACCAGGTGAGCACCTATATTATGAACATTAAGACCTGTGCTACCTTTTCCATACAGGACTTGGAATTGTTTATAAAAAGTATCCAAACAGGATTCTGCCATCTTTAAATCTTCAGAAGATATTGAATCTCCCAACAGTAAATGCAAACCTCGACTTAAATTTGCCAGATGTTTCAAATATACCTCATCTAATATACCTTGTAAACAAGGTATTGCATAGAAAAGCAACCATGCTTGTAACTCTGTAGCTTTGAAATTGTTGTAGTGCTTTTCAATATCACGAGGCATTCGTTCAATGTAATCTGGTGGTTTGATGCTCTGAAGTCTTTTAGATATGGTTTTTAAGCTTTTACCAACAAAATATGGTTTTCCACTATTAGTAGAGGAGAAGAATTTATACAAGAGGGCTTTTGTAGTGCCCATGAGGACACAATGCATATAATCTGGAACAACTCCAATGACTACATCAAACCATGGCATTGATGATAAACCTGTTTGTCCACAAATCCCTTTAATTCTATTAGCTTGTGATGCATTTGGTCCTAAGTTGTCTTTAATATCTGTAGAATTTCTTAACCTTGGTTTTTGATTTGGTGGTCTATGTGGGTAATACCTTGCAGTTCCCTTTCCTTGCTTCACACTTTCTCCTTCTTCCTCACATGTGCAGCAACCATATTTGCCATTATGCATAGTCATATTAAGCACGTATGCTTTTGCCTGAAGATCCATTGTTGCCAAAAATATTCCCATTCGTACATTTATTGTCTCTGATGCATCTTCAATTTTCAATGGAAAACCATCAACATATAGCCTATGCATTTCTTCACCAAATGAAGATATATATTCATAGAAAGGAGGTTTGTTTTTCCCCTGCCAGATAGCTGCAAAAATCATATTGTCTCTACAAAAACGTGTAATAGGAGGTATTTCGTTTATAGCCAAGAAGATTGGCCACAGTTTCACGTTAGATGAACTATAAAGGGGTATGCCATCAGTATTCATAATGGCACTTAATGCATATGCATCATGCAAAAACTGACCCTCTTCACACAGTGAACGATAAAAGCTTCCATCAGTAATATCATGTAAAAAATTGTTATTTTGATGTTTAATTTTGTCTTTGGTACTTTGCACACTTTGCCATACATCTTTTTTTCCTAAGATGTATTGTAATTGTTTTTGAATATCAGCAATGATGAAGCAATTTCTTGGTTGACGATTGGTACTTTTTTGTGATGCTAATGAACCTTTGTACCTAAAAGTATTACAGTTTTCAGCTTGACATCTGTACTCATCTGGATCACTAGGAAATTTTCTTTCACAAGATGAACAGTAATCAACAGTTTTGAATGAAGTTTCTCCACATATAGCAATGATCTTTTCATAAGATAGTTTTTCATATTTATTGTAGCTAGGTGCCAGAACATGTAAGAGCTTCAACAAATCTGCAGCTGCAACCCCTGTCAAATTATGCCTTAATATGTGAGACATGATACACATAGCCTGTGCTTCAGTTTCAGAGTACTTTGAAATATTTGGCCTTGCACATGAATCTGTATTGCTTTCAACTATCTGGGCACATGAATCTGTATCACTGTCAACCTCAGATGACATTTCTGAACTACTACTGCTGTCATGATATTCACTTTCCATTTCTGAAAATGAATCATAACTTTCATCACACGAATCAGTTGAAATCGTTATGTCAGAAGCATTATTTTCAATGGTGTTGCAACTGCTTTCACTACATTCACTACTTGCATGATTTTCACTCAGACAATCATCTGAACCTGTTAAGGCATTATTAAACTCAATTCCTTGTTGGCATTCTTCTTCACTGACTGTTGAAGATGCATTTAATTCACTGTCTTGAAAAACATTCTTTAGAGCTTGATGTCGAAATGCCGTGCGTTTTGGTATTGGTATGGTAGGATCATCTTCATATGCTTTATACACCCTTTTTAAAGGACCTGAAAGATAAAAGATTAAGTTTAAAGTTTAAAAATGTAGCTGCGCACAGTGCAGCATGACTGCAGCATATTAAATAGGGATATTTGTGGGCAAGTGTTGACCAAAATGGAAAGTGGACATACACAGTTATATAAATTTCATTGGCAATTATATAAAACATCATATGGAAACAAGAGGCTCTCAAGAGTCTGTATCGCTCACCTGACACCTGGGTCTTTAATGTTTTTTTAAAATGGCAGTCAACGAACAATTTTCAACACTGGTTTTGAAGTCACAACATCAATATCTATTTGGAAACCAAATTTCATTGAAATCGGACAATGTTGAATTTTCTCACCCTTTTTGGCAGCCATTTTGAAATTGGCAGTCAGCGAACAATTTTCAATACAAGTTTTGAAGTCGCAACATCAATGTCTATTTGGAAACCAAATTTCATTGAAATCGGACAATGTGGAATTTTCCTGCCTTTTTGGTGGCCATTTTGAATGGCGGACAACAACAAATTTTCAACATTGGTCATGAAGTCGCTACATTATGGCAAACATTTTTTCAATTTACACTTGACCTCTATCTGTTACATTTTTTGAAATAAAAAATAAAAAATGTAAAAATTTTGAAAATTTTACAGAAAAAGGGCAATAACTCCAACATGGGTTGTCAGATTTTTGTAAAAATTGGACAGCAGGTAGATCTCATCATGTTGATCATTTTTACCCTCGTCAGATTTTTGATATCTGTGACGGTTTTTCAGTTATTCCCCAAAAACAGCAATTTACCCCTATGTTCTATTTTTAGCAACGGCGGCCATGTTGGTTGACGGATCAACTAATCGAACACAATTTTTAAACACCATACCCTAGTAATAATTCAGGCCAAGTTTGGTTACATTTGGCCCAGTGGTTTCAGAGGAGAAGATTTTTGAAAAAAAGTTTACGGACGGACGGATGACGGACGCCGGACGCAAAGTGATGACAAAAGCTCACCCTGGCATAGCCAGGTGAGCTAAAAACAAAATATTGAATATCCAAAGAATGTGTGCCAAAATACAAGTTTCAGTACTTTGGGATTTTTGCAAAGTATAGAAGTGTCAGAGTATAAAGTACCTAAGTGTGTGTCAATGTAAACTGTAAATTTGATATGCTGCATGTGCACAGTTTTTGAAAATTTGAAAGATGTCTGATACCCTATCCACATAATTTTTTTTTTCATTTAATAACAAGCGCAATTTTTGGGGGATGGGTGGGTGTTAAAAAAAAAAAAGGTACAAACTTAGTAAGGGATGCCCAAAGGAACAATTGTGCAAGTGAAGGATGCCCAAAGGAACAATTGTGCAAGTGAAGGATACCCAAAAGAACAATCAAGCAATTGTTTATCATTTGTTTCACAAATTATACCAGGTAGATGCAGTGCAGAAAGTTTTTTACCATTTAATAATGACGACTACATACAAGGGAAGCATTAAATTATTTGACACTTATTTAGGTGAAAAAGTTTGGGCAACATGAAGGACAAGTGAGAGTTTTACATCTATGTCTTACTTTTGACCACTTGGCCAGTTGGATCAGGAAGCCTTTAAATAACAGCAACTTACTTTTGTCATGCTTGCTTGTCAGATGAAGAAGCACTCTCTGTTTTGAACTAAGAGTTTGTCCACATATCTTGCATTCATATCTTTTCCTACCATCTATGTCAACTGCCATATAACAATCATCTTTTCCACCAATAATATCATAATCATAACCTTGATTCCAACTCCTTTAAAAAAAAAAGAAAGAGACATAATATACATGTATTTAACATCATATACCTTTCTAGAACAATATACATTCATTAAATGGCAAAGCATTTTGTTCTGTTAAGGATTATAGGTAACTAGTGGCAAAAATCACTAAAGCCAAAAGGGTGAAAAAGGAATTTACTTTCTCAGGATCAATACAAGTGATTAAAATTGCATATCCAAATTTTCCGGGGGGGGGGGGGGGGAGGGAGGAATGTCATTTGGGACCATTAGCTGATGTAGCATACATAATATCAAGTGGTTCTGATCAGTAGTTACAGATGGACAGACAGAGCTAAAACTGTATATACCCCCACTTCCTTGAAGCAGGGATATAAAACAAATTTTGAATTTCCTGCATACTTTTATAATGCAAGTCTATATGAATAAAATTTAACTGTTGGCCAGTGGTGAGGAAAAAAAATTTTTGTCAGGTCCAGTCCATCAGTAAATTTACCTACTTAGGTATTTAGACCTACCATGAGTAGCTATATTTAGCTCATTTTAAACATATTGCTATTTTGTCACTTGTATGTACAAAAAGTCGCAGGTTAACTAGTAGCCAGTCTCCAAGTTTATATTACTTAATACAGTATCAATTAAGGTGGTTAATACCTTTAGTGAAAAGTAATGTCATTTTTTTCATACTTCTCATAAAATAGTTGAGGAAAAGTACCAAAATTTTTTGTAAAAAAAAAAATATGTCGATGAATGCTTGTTTTCAAGATATATTGGCTCAAAAATGGTGCTTTTCTGGAAAAATGCCAAAATTATCTTAAAATTGTGTGTTGGCATATGAGACATCATACCGCTTTCAAATTTGATATTCTTTCTCCCAGATTTGTCATATCCATCAATAATGGAGTAGTAGATATTTTTATGTACAAAAATATATAAATTTATATTAGTGGATTTAACACTGTTTTTGTATTTCAAACAACATATTTTTGTTAAAAAGGCAAAAATTGTATTTTTTAAAACATTTTACCTTAGATTATCACCATCACTTTAGAGTATTTTCAATTTCCTGAAACTCGTCATACATAATTTTCAAGCCATTCTGAAGAGATTAAGAAAAATAAAAATCATATGCTTGCGATCTTCTTTTTTCGCTACAAGAGTTTGAAAATGGTACAGCTTGCATAAAAATGATGTTTTTGTGAGAAAAATACCCAAAACTAAAAATATAAAAAAAAAAAACATTTACCTTAAAGATTAGTATTTTTATGTAAAATTTTAGTAATTTACTGCCAAATTGTCAATAATTATATATACTATCTGTGTGTTTTGACCAAAGCGAAAATAAATGTAAAATCTGGATTTCAAACGTGTATATGTACAACTTTGTAAAACGTTTGTACACCAAGTCATTGTGATGTCAGTATTTTCAAGACGTCATAATCCATGTCCAGATAGTTCATTTGTAAAAGGGTTCTACCACTTTAAGTTAAAATTCTCTCAACTTATTGCATTCAAAAGAAATCCAGAGTCAAAAATATAGAAGACTTAAGCTAGTTAAAGGTAGTCATGTTGTTTACTGGCAGTTACTCCATGACTCTACATGTATGGTCAACAAGATGATCAAGTGAAAATCATTCACAACAATACAAGGAAATCATGCTTATTCATGCCTCATCGCACACAGGTAAATAACTGCACTTCAAACAAAAGAAACTCTATTATGTCTGAATGTGTTTTTAAAATGGCAGCAGTATTTGTACAGATTGGATATTAAGTAAAAGATTAGGTAACTGTCATCATGTGACTTTTGTTAATATGCGGGTGTCTGATGAAGTAGCTAAATATAGGTACTTTTGGTAGTTTTAAATATCGAGGTAGGAAAATATAGCTACGAAGGTAAATTTACTGATTGGACTACACCTGTCTGTTCTTGTCCAAAAACAAAAAAAAAAATCTCACCAGATAAAACATCACATTCCCTCCCTCATAAAAAAGGCTGCTGCCTTAATAAACCTTGGTCGAGTTAAACTATGGATTAAACGTTCTTTGGCTGAAGTTTGAAGGACGAGGTGACTCGAAATATTAAACGTGAAAAAAATATCAATATTTTTAAATTAGTGATTCGGACAGGTCCAAATCACCTTTGCACAACTCCCCTATCAGAATCAAATGGCTATGTTCAAATACGTCTAGTATCTAGTTTGAAATAACATCGTAATCTTTTAAATACGTCTAGTATCTACTTTGAAATTACATCGTAATCTTTTAACATTTTCTGTAGCAAGATCGTGTATCATATATCAGTCGCCATGTTGCTGATGCTGTCGAGATATCTTTTGAAACGCTTCGCATGATTGGTCGAAAAAAAGAGGAAAATTACAAAATCGCAATACGATTGGATTAAATGAAATTTCATCCTTCGAAAGTTTAACGGTGATTGGTTATTGCAAAGTGCGCCAAATTACAGAGAAAGATGTCTGGTAAAATGTTCGCATTGATACAGTGGTCCGATCTTTTTACGAGCGTAATAGATTTGAACAACGTGTGTAGTCCGAAAAAAGAAGTAAGCCAGTATGAGGAAGGGGAATACATCGAAGCAAAGTACCAAGGCAAGGTGTACAGGGCGGTGATCTCGCATATAAATGGTAGGTGACAGGTATTTGCAGAGAAAACAAATATCCTCGTGTGTCCTAAGTTCGTGGTACTAACAGTTTGTGTCAAAAAATTAATTGGCAATCGTCAACAAACAATAAACATTTGAGTCTTACTGCAAATTTCTTGTCAAATCAGTTTCAAAACTGGAAATAACCTCGGTTATTTCCGTTAAATACCGGTAAACATCGTTTGTAAACAATACCCTCCAGTTAGATGCTTTTTTGAAGAATGTGTGGAAAGTTCGTGGGAGGTCTCCCGGATCACGTGATTTTACGTGATTAATTCTAAAAAGCTGATTTTTCTCTAAAAATATATTTTAAGTAGTCTAGTTTAGATTAACAACAGAATTAGTTAAAAACTAAAATTTATAACAAGAAAAAACGATCATACACTTCCGGTATGACATGAGCAATTGACCTCGTTTTTACACCCGTTTTTACATCATATTATATAGTGAAAAATGCATATATTTTACTGAAAATGGCGTAAGTGTCACACGTGTTTGATTTCTTTAAAAACTATATTTACCTGGTACTAAATGATTCAAACCTGGATCGGATAAATAAGTCAGACACTCCATTTGCAGACGACATAGTTTACATCTTGATTTATTTTACATGTGACGAAAAAATAATAAGATAGTTTAAGAATAATTTGGGAATAGTAAAATTTGTCTAAAAATTGAAATTTCCGATATTTTTACATATTTTCGTAATTTTCAAACATATTTTAAAACTTTTCTAACAAAAATGGAAAGTTGAACACTTATGGCGCCTTTTTGACTTTGAACATGTGCAGTGATGTGCTTTGTAACAACCCACTTTGAAAAAATTACGCACTTTGAAAAATTTTTTCAAATCGCGTTAAATTCGGGACAAGCTCAACGCACTTTGAAAAAATTTTTCAAAGTGCGTTAAAAATTGTTCAGGTCAACGCACTTTGAAAAAAATATTTTTTTATTTCAAACTGCGTTAAAAAACACCTGTGACAACCCACTTTGAAAAAATTACGCACTTTGAAAAATTTTCTTCTCAACCATAAAACATCTTTGATTTCAACAATTTTCTTGGAGCTTGTGGGATCCCTATATGTAGTAACTACCACAAATGTAGTAACTTTAACAAATCTGAAATGTAATGAAAAAGTGTCACATTTGTAGTATCGAACCACAAATGTAGTAAGTTTGGTCACAAATGTAGTAAATGTTTTTCACAAAATTAATGTAGTAAAATTTTACCACAAATGCAACAACTAAAAAAATGATAAATTGTATTTTTTTTCACAATTGGTAATATCTCGGCTATTCATGGTTCATGTATATGTGAACAGTCATTTTCAGCTGTGACAAGGCTACTACAAGCGAGTTCCGAGATGAATTTCACGTCTCCAGGATATTTATTAGTCGCCGCTTTGAATTTTATTTATTTGTTATGGCATGTTTAATTGTTTAATGATGTACTTTCTGTCACGGAAGATAATTTCCGTGTGTGAGAGATCACTGGTTCGAACCCCGGCAGGATCTGACCAAGACTTCTTGAAATGATATTGTGAAATGAAACCCATTGGGGTAATTTGGATAAGACCTTACAACCGATGCCCCATGTCGACGCAGATGTTACACGATAAAGTACACTCCTTAACCCTAAATTTCAAATTCCAAACAGGAAACATCTCTCATCTATATATGTTTAAATTCTTTTGTTAATAAAATTTTTGAAATGTAATGTGTAATATAATGCATTACTTTAGTAAAGTAATTGTAATATAATGCATTACTTTCCCAAATGCAAGTAATTGTAATTGTAATATAATGCTAGTTTTGCGAAAGTAATTGTAATGTAATGCATTACATGTACATTGCAATGTAATTCGCCCCATGTCTCACAGCCCGCCATAAACCGGTTAACCACACCACCCCTTTATATCGAATGTAGGTCCCAAGTCGTACCATGATGGCAACGGGCCTAACATTTTAATTGTATTGTCTATTGTTGTTGGTGGGTTTTTTCGGGGAGGGGGAGGGGGAGGGGGAAGCTTTTGGTTACTGACATTTGTCCAGTACCACAATTTTTAGACATCTTTAACACCAATTAAATATTTGTGTTTCCTCTCTTGAACATACAACTACATGTACTACCATACTACGCATTTGAGCAGGAGATACTACTCCCGGAGCACCTGATCTCACCTCCATGTCTGTCTGGAGATCCGCGCTTCTTTTCTTACACATATTTGCAAGCTATTTAGTTTTGCGAGAAAGAAATACACATTGGTATTGTTTGTGTGGATTTATGTGTTCAATGGCCAAACTTATATATATATATTCCATTTTCAAATTTGAACTAAATCGGACAACAAATAAGACTAAAACCGCCGATTGTGCGTTTATAGTAACGGCGGGTATCTTTGATATGGCGCGGGAACGCCAACAAAACAAATCTTTACAAACCATGGGCCTTTCACACCAAATTTGGTTCAAATTGGCCCAGTGGTTTCATTGTAAATAAACATGATTTACGGTCAGGATATATATGGTATAGGTGCTACATATTGCAAATATAGGTGTTTTCCCAAAATGCCCCCCCTTGTAACCCCCTCCTCCTCACTCCGACACCCTAGGCTTTTTGAAACTGGTTTTCACATTCTTCGACATACAAACGCTAACCCTGCTATTAGTTAATATGTTGGTTAAAACTTGTGTTGGCTGTTGTAGATCATTCAATCACAAATGTAAATATGCGTTGAACGAAGTGAATAAATTTAAATGTACCATCATTAACGCAGTTTGTTTTTTTTCAATTCGCTTTGAACTTGTCCCCGCATTCAACACGGTTTGAAAAAACAATCAAAGTGCGTAATTTTTTCAAAGTGGTCGAATTTTATATGTACCTCATTAACGCACTTTGAAGTATTTTTCAAAGTGCGTTGAGCTGAACAATTTTTAACGCACTTTGAAAAAATTTTTCAAAGTGCGTTGAGCTTGTCCCGAATTTTTAACGCGATTTGAAAATTTTTTTCAAAGTGCGTAATTTTTTCAAAGTGGGTTGCTACATTGCTTCCTATGATTGATATCCGTATAAACAAAGTGCCACGAACTTGACGCTACCACGAAGTTAGAGCACTGGAGGATATACAAACAATATATATTCGTATATCATCTATGACCATGCCTAATCCTAATAACGTATTAGGGACCGTCCATTTTTATAACAGGGAAGGGTGCTGGGATTGTAAAAAAAATATTGGCCTTCATTTACTTTAGGGGTCCCAATCCACCTCCCAAAAATTACAATACACATTCCCGGGGTTCCTCCTGTGCGCATGCGCATGGCGTCCAATAATGGCGACTTCCATGAATAACAATCTAGTGGGGGTCTAAAAATCGTCAAAAAACACTTACAAACATGACAAATGGGAATTTTAACACTTGAAAACATGATAAAA
The DNA here is from genome assembly GCA_021292105.1 of Anadara kagoshimensis. Taxonomy (NCBI): domain Eukaryota; kingdom Metazoa; phylum Mollusca; class Bivalvia; order Arcoida; family Arcidae; genus Anadara; species Anadara kagoshimensis. Next base: position 1,189,969 of record CM037866.1, on the reverse strand, counting down.
TAGCATCTGGTAGGTAAAATGAACAAACGATTTTAAAAATCAGACAATGCTGAAAAAAGGTTGCATGTACACCGTATAAGAATATGCTTTAGATAGAAGATCTATCTTAAATTTGACATGGGGTTTGAACCCATTTAACGATAGAATTCGATACATGCCCCTGTATCGTAGTAAACATTTTTCTGTGAATTTGCCGGCTGCATCATACACAATGACTCAAACTATTATATCTTATAATCGTGATAATATGCGAGATTTCATATTGTTTTGCCGTCTGCTACCCCGTCTGACACCCGAAATTTTTCATGTTTTTCAGGAAGACTTTGCCAAAAAAAAAAAAATTACCAGCTTGGATTTTTTTGGAAAAAATAACGGAAATCCTGGTTCAACAAGTGTTACAGGAGGTATGGGACTTTGTTGAATTTGTACATGATACACTATAGGAACACTTTGTTGAACAACTCACCCCTTAGAGACCGATGTACAGATTTTGTTGAAATTTTGTAGGATTGTAAGTCACAATACATAGTTGATCAAATTGCGTTATACAAACTTTACAGGACTTGTTGGACTTTTGGTCTTTAACTTTTTTGTGGCGGCAGGGGACATACGGCTACATGTAGCATTTTATTATCTTGTTCACATGCACATTATTTGTTGTATTTATAGCTACTGAAAGAAGTATTTATTTTCAGATGATCGAAAGAAACTCAAGGGTCTGCCCTGCAATTTACATTCAAAAAGCGTAAAGTGGTAAGTAATTTTTATTAGACCACAAAAAGTGGGAGTCACATTATAATATTGGTCAGCATCTGTTTACATAAATCTTATCTGAAAGCAAACAACGGATTGGAATCAAACTTTGTATGATGTTACCTTAGGGCATCCTGCACAGAACTGATGTGGCGATTTTTGATTGGTTAACAAATGTGGCTGGTTGCTAAAAATAGAACATAGGGGTAAATTGCAGTTTTTGACAAACTCAAAAACAGTAACAGCTATTAAAAATATGATGAAGTGAAATTGTTCAAAATTGCAAGATCTACCCAGTACCGGTAATTTTGGAAATTGACTAAAGTTTTTTTTTGGGGGGGGGGGGGAATCTGGCCAACATTTAAGCAAGAAAAGTTACATTTCTGTACCAGCCCGAATCCAGCACAAGTTACAATTCTGTACCAGCCCAAATCCAGCACAAGCTTCTGTTTCGGGGAAAATCAAATGGCCCACAACTTGCTAAAATACAGAACAATTATATATTTCTTTATTTATGGTTAATTTAATAATTAATATATTCATGATGTACTTACCTAAATATCAATGAACCAATTCATATTTGCAGATGAAGATGAAAGCAGTCAGTCTGGTGAAGATCAGTCTGGTGAACATTTAGTAAGCAGCTCAACAACAAAAGGTATTGTGTTCTTTTAACATCTTTTGATTCCGTAAATGGGCAAAAGTTTTTCAGAACGGTGTCTGTAGCCATTACCACCAGCATAAGTTTTCTAATGTGATTTATGCTTGTTTAATAAAAAATCATCTGACCATGCAATATATACAGGTATTTACTGGCTACAAGTTTGTTCGAATAGCCAGTAAATGATTGTTTTAGGCCTAAATTAAAAATAAGTTTGTTTGCCGTTCACCGACCAACCTGATAAGTGATTGGAAGGGCCAGACCAAACTATTTGATTGCCATTTTCTCAATTTTTTTTTTGTAACTTCCGGTCTTTTGACTTTCGAATACCCTCGGACATTTGGTAAAATAACGCCCCTTCCGACCAACCCAACCTAACCATTGGGTCTTGGAACAGCAGGCATATTTTTATGTTTGGCCTTATTGTACAGAATAAATCTCAAGTAGTAAGTAATGCAAAAAATGTGACCTCATCGGTCAAAGGTTGGTAGAAACTACTGATCTGTCAATAGAATAGTCTACAGTCTGAATCGATATACATGTATATATATGGAAAATAGCTGTTTTAATTCAACAAAACATAAAGGTACAACAATTTACAGTTTTTATTATGAGGACAACAGAAAGTTTTGTACCAGTCAGTATATTTTTTAAATCAAATTTAAATATAGTTTTTTATTTAACACAAACTTTATATATAAAAAAAATCTCTATAGAGGTATAATAACGTCTGTTAAATGATCAAATTCCAGAAAAGAAGAATTGTGCCAAGTATTGAATAAGAATGGTCCAAAATAATGGAATGTTTACCATGTTAAAGATGGCTACATTCGCAAACATTCAACCAAAAACTTTTACCAACAACACTTGTTGAACTGTTGGAAATAAATGAAACATTTTATGCTTCTTCATATATTCTACAAATATTGAAGATTTTAGTAACCATGGTCAGTGCATGATAACATTTGAGGCATTATGCTATAAGCAGATATAATTTTAATTATTATTTTTTTATTATTATTATTATCATTCAACTCTGATTGTATCATAGTTACAGAGAATGGCATTGATAATAGAAAGGGGAACCAAAGAGATATGGCCATTGAGTATTGAAAATGACAGGTGTCATCAAGGCACAGAAAAGAAAAACTGAGTAAGTACCAAAGATCATAAATTGAACATAGAAACAACTAAAACTAATAATCAAATGTCATTTTGCATCCATCCTGTCAGTTTTACATTTTTGAAATTTGGCATTCATTCCCGCTGAGATTTGGGGTCAGAGCTAATGAAAAGTGTCGTCCGAATGATTTTGCTGACAAAAATCTTGCGGACAGATTAGATTTGTTACCCAGAGAGTCTGAAGTCCGATACAAATTTTGGAATTTGGCATTGCAATGATACTATTGTCTGATATAAATGTGGCTTGGACTTACAAACTTTTGTTTGTCAGTCCAAATGTTTGACATGAATATGTTCAAAATCTCTGTAAGCGACTTAAATAATCCAAAATAGTCTGTAAGAAGTCCTCATTACCAAATGGAAATAGAGGCCAAAGCCAAACCCAGTATTAAGGAGATCTACCATACACTTAACTGGCTTTCACATTGACATTTAATGGGGGCAGGGAGGAGGATAAAGAATAAAACTATTTATTCTTTGACTTTTTCAATTATTGTCAATCAGAACTCATGGAATTGCAGATCATAATGAGTATAATAAACTTATATGCGTATTTAGTTAAAACTCCAAAAAGATGGAAAAAAAACCTTATTATTTCATTCTAGGGAAAAAACTTTGGTTAATAAAGTGACTGAGAAAGCAGCAGCAAGTTCAAATAAAGAGCCAGAGAAAGCAACAGTAGCAGGGAATTTAAATAAAGAGCCTGAGAATTCGAAAGCAACAGCAATTTCAAATAACGGTAAGTTATGTAATTTTCAGTAGAATGTGCCCAAAAATATTTTGTAGCATTTGGTATTTAAATTGATTTGCCAGTGTCCATTTTAAACATCCACCAATACATGGGATTGTATTTATGGTATGTGATGTTGTCATTGTTGCCGTCTGTAAACATTTGTTTTTCCTACTATAACTTTTGTTCAAGTTGACTAAACCTTGTGAAACTTTTAAGGCAGTATAATCCTTGCCTCAAAAGGAAGGCTATGATTGGTTTTTACGGTCGTATTATGGTATGGGTATGGCGTCCACGTCTGTGGACACCATAACTTTGGTTTAGAGGAGGGATCCTTTTTATGGTTCTTGGAACAACGGAATCGGACGTTTTTTATACAACCGCAAAAAATTTTTGAGGTCGTATTATGCTATGGCGCAGTTGTTGTCCGTGTCCGCGTTGTCTGTGCACATTCGATTTTTGTTGAATAACTTTTGTTATAATGTAGGGATCATTATGAAATTTTAACACAATGTTCCCTGGCACAAATGGAAGCCTTCTAGTGAATAAGGAAATTAGGGGCCCACCAGTTCCAAAAAGGGCCAATTTTGATGTTTTCGCATATATGGTTGCAGAACTTTTATTTTGCCTCTGAATACCGGCTGTTTCCCTTGGTAGATTTATTTAAAAATCATGCCAAATTCCAAAATCATCAGTTTAACACCCTATTTTTGTTCCCAAATACCTATTTTTTGCAATATTTTTCCCAAAACATGCAGGAGGGGGCTGTTTTGAAAAGGGCAAAAAACACTGGATTTTGATGCGTTTTTTTTAAATACTCATGATTTTTCATTAGATTTAAGCAGGATTTCTTGCTTTGCATTCATTTTAAACAGCTTTTAGTGGTACACCTGCAGATTTAGCTTATTATAATGGAATTCAAGTAATAAGAGTCCAAAGGTTTTTCAAATTGATTTTTTTCATTTCAGCAACTTAGTAAATCCATATTATGAAAAGCTAGCACCTTAGTAGGTCCACACTTACTGTGAGTCCAGCAGTCACTGTATGTCAACACTTGCCCAAATGAACCCTGATTCGGTCATATCCTGCTACGCTTTGAGGGGCCCAATTTTTGAAAAAAAAATAATGGAAACTTATTATGGTCTAACGAAATGTGATTAAATTTAATAGTTTAGGGCGTTGGTATAAACAGACTATTCATATATGAAAAATTTATTCTAGGGAAGATGCTTCGGTCAATAAAGAGTTAGAGAAGGCTTTAGGAAGTCCCAATGAGAAGGCTACAGGAAGTTCCAATAATAAGTAAGTTGTGTATTTGTTTTCTAATAAAGTTCTGCGCCACTTTTTCAATGACTAGTCCGATAGCCACTTTCCAAAGTTTTTTCTAGATATCAATACAAATTTGATAAGTTTTCACTGGTCTTTACAATTTTTACTAATCTTCGGCACCGGGCTAGTGACTGAATTTCGCAAACTCACATGAAACTGCAGAAATTAGCCATTTGGCATATTGTTGTTTGATTTACCCATATGTATAACCATCACAGCAATTCCAAATATTAGAATTGAACAGGAGATACTTTTAACACCAAAACTGATTATAAATTCTGATCCTGATTTCTGTGTTCTAAAATAACTAAATATTGAAGTTGTCATTCATACAACTTGCGTGTCTCAGTGCAGATCAAATCAACACATTTGTATGAACCTAAAACCAAAAGATGTACGAAGATTGATTGAAACAAATAAGGGCTGTTCCAGAAATAATTGTAATGGGGGGAGGGTGGTTCGGGAGTCACTTTAATTAAAATTTTATGGGTTGTGGGTATTTTGGACTCTGGCACTGAAGAAATGCATTGAAAAGGTTAAAAAAAAACGAGAAAAAGAAATAAGAATTTTATGCATGGTTGTTTTGTTTGTAAGTGTCCCCCTCCCCCCCACACCACATTTATTTCTGGAATAGCCCTAACCAAATGAATAGGAAAAAGGAAATATTATCATTAATTCAAACTGCAACTTAGTACATAGAGATATTACCCCTTGCAGGGACCATGTTTTAACATTGGTCCCTATAGGGAACACATTCAAAAATCTCTGAAACCACTAAAAAAATAGTGTGGTTCCGTGGTAACAGGTCACTGGCCCCACGGAAAAATCGCCCCACTTTGCAAACTTGCCCCTGCAAACAGAAAAGAACAGAAATATGGGTCGCCCCAGTTTTGTCAAAATCACCCCAAAATGATGACCAATTCAAATCTGTTGACATACTACTGAAGCTCATGTTAGAGGAATCCAAAGAAAGAAACCCCATCAAATGTGATGACAAATTAAAAAAAGAGCTACTTTGTGAAAATGCGTTTTGGCTCCCTTAGGCCCCTTATAGCTCAGAAATGGTAAGAGCTACGCAAAATCTGTCAACATACTACCGAAAGCTCATGTTAAGAGGAAACCAAAGAAAGAAACCCCATCAAAATCCGATGAAAAATAAAATTTAAGGTACTTTGTAAAGTGCAATTTTGGCCCCTACAGCTTGGAAACAGGAAGAGATATCCAAAATCTGATAGTTGTTCTCTATGTTATTTTTCATAAGAATCCATAATGGAAAAACTGCATCAAAATCCGACTAGAATTAAGAAGAATAAAATTCTGGGCTTGCCCCTTTTTTGGGCCTATTTATCTTGTAAACGGTAAACGTGAGGTTAATGCGATGGCATACTACTGGTGCGTAATACTTTAAGCAACAAAATGAAGAACCCCCATTAAAATCTGATAAGAAATAAACATACTGCAGCAATATATGCGAAAAACACCCAAAATGCCCCTTTTTTGGCCCCTTTTTCTAAAATGGGTGGATCACAAACCCTTTTTTGCTGAACAGCTTCCTTTTATGCTAAGACCTTGTGTTAAAATTTCATAATGATCCTTCAACTACAACTGGAGTTATAGGTGTACACGGACGACGATGATGAGGACTGCGCCATAGCATAATACGACCGCAAAATTTTGCGGTCGTATAAAAAGTAAAGAAAACAATGTCAGATATTATATGTATATTTATATAAGTAAATTCAATGTTTGTCAAAGTGAAGTATACACATACTGTTCACTTTGACAGACGCTGCCTATTTTGATACCTTACAAAGTTTGTATCCAGTGCATCAAGATTTAGGTGTTGTTGCTTGTTTTCTGATGTTTTGATTATATATCTTTAGGTATGTAACAAGAAAGGAATTTGACGAGTTAAAAGAAGATGTAAGAAGACTAAAGAAAAAGCTAAGAGAATTTAAAGATGAACTAAAGTCAGAGAATCAGAAACAGAGGGAAGAAAAGATAGTGAAGGAAATTAAGAGGAGGAAGATGTGAAATTGGAAGGATATTAGAACACCTATGAAAAATTGTGATGCTTCTCTATACAATGGGCATTCAATGTCAGCTTTGACTGATTCAATATGTCACTTTGACAAGTTATACGATACAGTGAATTGTCTGTTGCTGAAACTATTTCCAAAGATTACATCATAACACACAGCGTTTTCTGGAAAAGCAGGAATTCCAAGCTAGAAAAAAAATGCCCTTTGACTCTAGACTTTTATAGTGCTTTTCTCAGCATTGTGAAAGCAAAATTTCCAAATATAAACACTAAAGAAATCACAGAAAAAGTCCATTCTGTTCAAAAAAAATTAAAAGAGAAAAAGATGAAAAAGTGGAGAAAATAAATAAAAACATGTAACATGAAAAGCAAATAAATGAAATGAAATGTTAATTTTCTTTTGAGCAGATAAATAAAATGCAATGTTTTCTTCTTTCTTTTTCTAGTTTTTAAGACCACCTAGTGTGGTTCTGAAAGGAGTTCAGTTGTAAAAGGGAGGCTGGTTTGTCTACATCCAGATTGCATTTGAAAGTGGGGTTTTTAGTGAAATTGCAGTAGTATCAACTTTGACCATGGTTGTCTATGGATTACCATGTTCACTTTACCTGAGGGTTTTTTCTGTTATGAACCATGGTAAATGACCATGATCACCATGGTTGACCATTTTCAGTCCATGGTCAACCATGGATATGGTTGACCATTTCAGTCCATGTCAACCATGGATATGGATGACCATGGTCAACCATGGATATGGATGACCATGGTCAACCATGGATATGGATGACCATGGTCAACCATGTCATAATACCATGATGCCATTTAACAAAACATGGTCAACCATGGTTTACCATGGTCCAGGGATCATGAAAATTCATGGACAACCATGGTCTACCATGGTCAATGACCATGATTTTTCGTCTGGGCATGATGATGGGTTGGTTGGTTGGTTGTAATGTTGTTTTACGTCGCATCAGCAATTTTGCAGTATCTCAAATTTTTAAGTCTTATGTATGACCCGGCAGGGGTTCGAACCAGCAACCTCCCGCTCTTGAGGCGGACGCTCTTCCACTGAGCCACCGAGGCGGTGATATAAGATGGGCGCCATGGCAACAACTTGGTACTAGATATAAATATCATGATTTTCTTATAATTCTTCTTATTTAATAAAACTTAACAAGGATCAAACGTTCACCTGATAATGCTGAGTTCGAAACGACACGAGTTCAGGAATGTTCCTTACCAAGATAAGAAATTGCCAATTTTCGTTACATCAACGGATAATATACAATTATGACCTTCATGAAAAGTAAATATCCAAAATTATCAAATCTCGAATGGGTAATTTCCCGAGGGCTAAAATTATCAAATCGAGAATGGGATATCGAGATCGATAATTTTTATAATTTTGGATATTTACTTTTCATGAAGGACATAATTATATATTATCCATTGATCAACATATTTTTGGGCATTTACTATTCTTGAATCATGAAGATCATATTTATATTATAGTTATAATAACAGTATTTTCAAAAGTTAATTCAATTTATTGGCATAAAACCGTGATTAAGTTTAACAATTTCAACCATAAACATAAGTTATTACTCGTCCGCGCATAAGCGCGCCAAATTCAAAAGGTTATTTTTTACCTACGCGCAGTTTCCCGCGGGAAATTGGGGTTATTGAAGCTGATGTCAATAAAATGGAAAAAAAATATCTCTGTTATTTATTTCTCAGTTTCTATAGAGAAGAATAATGATACGTAGTTATATACGCATTGAACATTTTCAAGAATGATTTTTTAATGCATTTATGCCATCATACCTGCCGCCAAAGTCGCCCAAAATGAAAATTTTGAAAAAATATCACACGTGCTCACCGTAAATTCTAGCCTCAAAACAGAGAGTATGCATCTGTTTATACAAATACTTCTGTCAGTATTCCGATGCGGGACGTGCATTTATAAACTTATCAACAAACCCTACAGGTTTCATTGTAAACAAAATAGCCATTATTTATTTTGTATTTGCCCGCGAAAAAAATGCCGGTGTACCGAAAATTGAAAATGTTGCTGAGCTAGGTGCACCGAACATTAATTAAAGATGATTAATTATGCAACCTCTCTCCACTCTTAACAGTTGTCCCGTTACAACAACTGCCGGTAAGTCACATGGGTTCTTTGTTTCTTGGTTTAATGATACTATGAAACGAATCATAACTCATCAATTTTCATTCAAATGTTATTGGAAATCTTTAAGCCAAGTTACAAGTATCATTCTATGTTAATGTTTACCTTACATTAACGATAGTGGGCCTCTACCTATTTATCGTATGATGTACGCAATTTTCACACTCAAGACCTTGTAATGACTGACTAGATCAATATCTCCAATAAAACCGGAGATGGGCAGGTTCGGTAATACATGTATTAAGTAATTTTTCGGCTAAATTAATGTTTTGATCACTTAATCTATCGAGGCAAAATTCCGAATTCTGATATGAAGTATGTGGAAATAAGAGTCTAAACGAAATCATGGCCTGTGACCATTTAAACGGGGCTGTTGGATGGCTCAATGCTACTGTAATTTATTTAATCGATTTAACTATTTTAGGAAGATTTCAATTTTCATAGGTTTTTTGTTTAGTTAACTATGACTGAAAAACTAAATGTTGTTTATATTTTAACTACGGTAGCAAAGCATAATTTTGTCTTCAGAAGTCATCATATATCAATTTGTTTCATTGATCTGAACAGTGGGTTTTATTCTAAATCTAAAAATCTGAAAACATTACATACAAGACAGTATTGTCATGTGGTACTTTTGAATTTTTATGAAATAATATAATTCAAAAGTACCACATGACATGTGGTACTTTTGAATTATATTATTTCATAAAAATTCAAAAGTACCACATGACAGTATGGCTACAAATTCTATGGATTACAATGAGCAAGGAGTTTCTACCACTCTGTATCAGTTGTATTATTACAAAAGTGAAAAGTGTGTATAATGATATATTCTAGGAATGAATGATCGTGTAAATGATCGAACAAGCAATCAGAAATTCTACCATTGCCAATTGAAGTTCCGTGTTGTTTTCCTATCATTTTTCTTTTAATAAATTACAATGACACCGCACATTTGGTTCTATCATGTGCAGAATTTTTGAATTTTTACAAAGAAAAATATTTAAAAATTCTGCATAATTCAATTTTTGAATATTTTCCTTTGTAAAATTTCAAAAACTCTGCACATGACAATTCTGCCCTTAAAAATAAATGTATTTACGATTTTTATGTATTTCCTTCTTTTCAAAATGATAGTCAACTTAACATTTTTCTATCTTAATTACGATACATTTTGGCTTCTTGCCCGGTCAGATTATAATTTACGGGGAGAAGAATGATTAAAACCTTCTCAGAACAGTAATTGGCACAACACCTATTCCCAACACCAAAGATGTGAAAATTCCCCTCTCGTTTTTAAAACATTTTCACAATTTTAGTCAATTTCTAGACATTTGTCACTGATACGAAAGTTGTTATACAGTACAGACATTTTATAAACGTAATTTTGAAGTGTCAGATTTAATTTTGTTTATTTTATCTCAAGAAATTCCAGTGAAATACGCATTGATTTCTTGCTTTATTTTTTTCAATATTTATAGGAAATAGTAATGAGGTGTCTTCAAATAAACCTTTTATGTTTAAGTCTACGAGATTTTTTTTCAATATACACAGATTTTTCATGCATACTTCACGTTAACCTATTGTATTTGTATCTCTGCAACAGTATAATGAAGTGCATTATTTGATTTTTATTTAAGAGAATTCTTTTCTTGAAGCTGATGTTACTTTCACAACATCTTGATAATAAACAATTCGACGTCTATAATAGGCAACACTTAAATATCTTCCTAATCAATTATTCAGTAGATTTCTTGATACTAGGGACATAAAAATCCATGTAAATAAATTACTATTAAACTTGCGAAACACATCACTCACTTGGCAGACGTACGCCCAGCTTTGTCATCAAATCATATCAGTTTTACATGTAATTGACTTAGTTACCGCCTACCGCAACAAAACATAATATAATGCAAGTCCGCGTAAATGGTGGCGCGCACTTTTTCAGTAAAGATGGAAATGGTATTAGTTCGATGGCGAAATAACAACAGCACAGAATACGATGGAAAGGAGCATTACGTGCCGTTGAAAAAACTTGTTCAAAAGGATGCACAAGTTGGAGACAATGTTACAGTTAAATGGATAAGGAAGGTTTGGAATGGGATACTTGTGTCCCGAGATAAATTACAAAAAGGAAAAAAAATTACAACAAAGACGTTAAAACAGAAACCAAAGAAAGAGCACGAAAAAGATGTTAAAGTATGTAAAAAGAAAGAAGAAACAAAAAGTGGCAAAGTAAGATATTATTTGTATTTCAAACACTTTAAACTATTTAATGAATTAATCCCCCCACCCCCCTCTCTCTCTCTCTCTCTCTCTCTCTTTTCTCTCTCTCTCTCTCTCTCTCTCTCTCTCTCTCTCTCTCTCTCTCTCTCTCTCTCTCTCTCTCTCTCTCTCTCTCTCTCTCTCTCGTTTCGCATTTCTGTTACTCCATCCTTACGACTTGTAATTTTTAATATAGCACAGTTTATTGTTTTTCCACATAAAATATGTAAATGTCACGATTTTAAAAATCATAATAATGTGAAATGAGTTTTCAAAAAAGGACGATTATTTTCTATAAAGACGAGATGAAATTATTCATAAATGTGTTAAGATATTTAAATTTACAACAACAATGAGCCATTTTCAATTAGTTCTATAACATTTAACGTCAACTCGCTTTTTTAATTTTTATTATTATTATTATTATTATTATTATTATTATTATTATTATTTAACATTTTGCCGTTTATCAAACTTTTTATAGTGTGTTAATCAGAATGAGAATAAATATATTACAGGACTATATGATTTGATTAAGTCCTTCATCGTCAGCTATAAGTTAAGTGGCAGATATTTCAAATATTTTATACATTTGCTATGTGCGAATGGCAAATGGAGTGAGGGTCCTCGGTGCTGTGAGCAAGTGTCTTTTAAATTAATTTCATACACATGCCAGTTTATACATAAAATATAACAAGGTACTGCATTATACAGTACACGTAGGTCAATCTTATCTACACTGCGTCACTAAGTGCTCCGTGAAAAAAGATTACAACTCGTTCGATGCTACATGGCTTTTTTTTTTAAATAAAAATATAAATCAACCAATATTTGTATAAATCAGTTGAAATTTATTCATTTCAGATATGAATTAAAACAATCATTTATCACAATTTGTCCAAAATAGATTAAATGATACAATGCTGACCACAAAACCTTTTAAATGTTTGTACAGGGAGGTTCCTGTTGGTGTCAACAAATGGTAATTTTCAAAATATAAATTAAAATATTTTGTAAGTTTTGCAAATAAGTAACAAATATCATGAAAAACCGTATTTAATCTTCTTTTGATATAATAAACCTTTATTATATTAAAGAAATGGGACATAAAAAACTGCATATGCAACAAACATATTTGTGATTTAAAATGGTTATGAATTATACATAGGCACTTTTAAAACGTCATAGAATAATAAATATTAAATACAATATTGGATATTCAATATTTCAATATTTAAAAAAAATGTTGTAAACACTGTGAAACAAATATCGAAAAGTTATCATGGTACTGATTTAAAAATTATCATTATCTTCTCTTTTTAATTGGAGGTATTAGGAGAAGTTTCAAAACATGAAAAGGTTTTCTTCAAAAGTTGATGATTCTCTTTTAAGACATTGCCGAATACCCGAATTTGATTAAATACTTTAAGAATTGATTCCCCACCTTGCTCTGCAAAATAGCCAAAACCAAAGTAGCAGTCAGACAACCGTTGTGTAATATGATCTTCCGATAAATGTTGTTTAAAAATTATTCTAATTTTAGGAAATTTTCTTCGAAAATTATTTTAAATAAATGCTCACCAATCTTTCAATTTCTTGTTTTTCTTTGTCCTCTATATAGGCTAGCTGTCATTAGATATTTTTAGATGAATGTAACGAAACCTTGTAAATAATTCTTGAAATTTGCATTTAATTCAAAAGGCTTTAGCAGTTATGGTACAGACAAGTATACGTTTCCACCTCTAAATAAATACATATTGCAATGATTTCCACCATGATATGCTTGTTCGCTGATTTATACATTTGGGTCGTGATTTGACCTGACGGTCTAATATGTTATAAATAGCTTGGGAAACACCCAACATACTGATATGAGTCCTTAGTAACAAGTGTTTGCGCATGCTCAATATGACGTACAAACCAAGAGTGGTCGATTTCTTTTGTATTCGACTGGAACTTGAGATCAGTTCCACTGCACAGATGGGCGGGGCTAAAATTTACTGTTGGAAACAATACCAGTCGAATACGCCTAATTACTGTACACAACAATACGATTCCATATCCAATGGAAATAATAGTTCTGCACAAACGTTATGGGGTATCACGTGGTACATTAAATTATTAAATACAGAATGAAAACAAAATCATGGTTTACAAACATTATCGGGTATCATTTTCCCGTCAAATTTTTAAATTGAGTTTTTGATACATCTCTAATGAAAACAAAATCATAGACATAGTTTAAACATTGATGCAGTGAGAAAAACCGATCGAATATTTAACAAGGATATAGATCTAGTTACTTTCTGACTTTTTTACTCAAAATAATAAAATGTTAATGAATGAATTTTAAAATATAACGTCTACAAATTAAAACGGCGACATTTTATGGTCACGAAAATTAATGACTATAAAGTACATTAACATTTAAAAAATAATAATTATAATAAAAAAATAAAATAAAATACTGTTACGTCAAATATTTTTGTATATGGAAACTTTGACGATATGGTCTCAGTATCTGTGGATCAAAGCAAAGCTGCTGAATTTCAAAAAAGTAAATTAAACCAATGAACTAATTCACATCATGTTTTTCTAGAAAAAAAAATTGAGCTTTTTCAGACAAATTTAAATAAATAAATAAATAAAAAAAAGGTAAATATACTATTTTTAGACTTTCATGTTGATGCAGTTACAAATTAACATATATATATATATATATATATATAATATATATATAATATATATATATATATATATATATATATATAATTTAAATTTGTTTGTATTTTTTAAACCGCTGGATTTTTACTTGAAACAGTTTTTTACTTGTCTGTCACTCACAGAATGTGTATTATCAATGAAATGGACAACAAACAAATAAGCAAACAAAGCAAATCTCAAAACTTTAACAGATAAAGATATATCATTTTAGAGGAAAAAAGTTCTATTGATAAGAAACGTTGTCTTACAATCTCTCCATGAGACAAGGGTTGATTGCTATTGATGACAATTGTATTTTACAAGCAAATAATTTGAAAGTGACCTTTTAAAGTTAACAGTGATCACAGATAAAGCACACATAAATTTTTCTGATAATTTTAAGTTATGAAAATCACTTAAACATATTAAATACTCTTTGAGTAATATATAGTAACTAGATTTTGCCTATGAAATCGATTCTTCTTTATCGGGTCAAAGGTCAATGCAGACTGATAGTCACTATGAGCCAATCAGCGATCATTATTTCCACTAGCCTCCAGTACAGTATGCGGGAAGAATCAAATTGCCTGATAAACATGGGTATGTGGCATAAAAGTATTACGAGGTTAGTACAACAACTACAATAATTACGTTTAACATTACACTGCCTAAAATAATGTCAATTTGAGTGCAAACGCGACCCTTTCAGGCCTTTGCTGGATGCAATGTAAACGATAATGGCGACCGGCAAGATGTGTTTTGTGGTTTTGTCATCAATAATTATTTTCTTAAAAATATAGTAAAACGCGTTTTCGCAACAGTCATCATACCTGTTTAAATAAACATTATAATTTAACTACAGTTAATCTTTATTAACATTTGATAAGATTAAAAATTTAAAATCGTAAAATGACAAAATCGAAAGTTTCATTGTTTGTTTACCTCGATACGGTACGCTACTGTTAGGCTTATGTCATGACAATATCGTCACATAACCAAATCGGCCTAGATTCAGTAAACTTAAATTTTTGACAAAAAGTAGATAATTGTGTCATCATAATTTATCAAGACCATAACAGTGTTTAATTGTAATTTTTTTGGGAAATAATTTTATGTGTTTTTCAGACTATAAAACATGTAGTTATCACCTGTTCATAAATCATTTGAATCATAATGTGGTTTAAAATAGGGTTTTCTGTTTTGCAATACTGTTCATTGTGAGGTCAATCAAGCTCATGACCTACTTTCTGTGAAATGAGCCTTTTTCTTTATCATGGCTATTGCTAAAGTTAATGGCATGTGGTTGTCTGTTCCGACATTACTTATAATGCTACAGTATTTAAAATGAGGTCAAAGGTCAAGGTCACCTGATTTCTGGAAAATGAAGTTTTAGTAAGTACTATAGCATGGCTATATGTAAGATACTGGCATGATGTTTTCTGTTCTGATATTTTCTTAACAATGATCTTCAAAATGATTTAATCTGATTTGATTAATATGGTCCTGGTCAAGAAAATTTGACTTATAATGAGATGCCACCTACTGTAGGTGAAATGTCAGTAATATATACCTTTGCTATGGGAAGTAATCACATTTTATTCATAGAAAACATAAATAATTGTTAAAATGTAATTGTTAGGTCAATATTCAGTGTATATCTAATACGACTTTAAGAAACTGTATGCCTATAACTTATATTTATACATAAAGAAAAGCTAAGAAGAGATTTGAAATAAAAAGCAATACTTAACAAAAGGAAGTGTCTTTTCTTAGCTAAGTAGTCTTTAGGTGTAAAAGAGTCTTTCGGATCAAATCAAGGTCATGTTACTAATCTCATTTTATTTTGAATTTAAAAACATGGAATTTTTTATTAGTTTACATGCACATGTATATTATACAAACTAGTCTGTAGCAATAAGTCAATCACATTTGAGATTTACAGAAAAAACAGGCTTCCTGGTTGGTTTAGAAAGAAACACCCCATAAAGATTTAAAATAAATAACCCAAAGAAATATAAACCTGATCCTCTCATGGCTTAAAATAGGCCAAAAATTAAGTCATTAGCAAGAAAATTTTTTACTTTGTAAACTGTATACATCAGATTTAGAAAGCATTATGTCTAATGTATTTGTCCTTTGAAATTCTTACCTTTGAACAATTAAATTATGTTAATCAAAATGATTTTTTTTTCTTTTTGTTTTCAGATAATATGTGTAGGACCGACCTTCTTATCCTCAGATTCTAAAAAGGTAAGGGTTAAAAATTACAAATGTATTACCAAGTTGAAAAAGTACTGAATATGCAAAACCTTAAATTATTTCACTGCACCAGTGAACATCTAATGACAAACAATCATTATCAAAAATGGCAGTTGAAAGAAATAGAGAATCTGTTTTTTTATATACAAAGGATGTATAGCCTTTTATTTTTGGATGAAAAATTAGAAAATTATATATATATATATATATATATAATATTAATAATTTACAGGAAATTTGTCTGGAAAAAACCTTGAAAACGAATTGTCATTAAAAATTCCTGGAAAAGTACTCAAAAGTACTTATTAATAAAATTGGTTTTAAACTGGATATTATGATATGATGTTTTCATGTGTAAGTATATATTGTTTCATTATGTCCTTAGAAATTGGTAATTAGTCCTTTAAAAGTCCTGGAAAAGTGCTTAATGTTCCAAGCCTAAACCTGTGCGAACCCTGAAATTTTAGATACTTTATAATTACAATAAATAGAGAACATGATTTTTTTTTCAAGATTTTTTTTAAAAAGCAGTATTTGTATACTAATGGATTAGACTTGCAGACTTATCCTGTTTAAACTGGACATTGATCTGTGTGATGGAAGATGTCTGTAATTGTGAAGATTTGGTTTCAATCATAACCTTGGGGTTTTATCATGTTGAAAATTAGATGATTACAGTGGCAGTGATTTTTATAGCTAACTTCATGTGCATACAAATGCAAAAATGTCACACATGTGAAACATGTGTCACATGCATTTCACATGTGTGATTCATGTATGTGATTGAGAAGAAAAATGCCATGCATGTAAAACATGCCTGTTTCAACAGGCATAACACATGCGTGGCATGCATGTAACACATGTGTTACCCATGATAAACACACATGTTACACTTGTAACACATACGTTTCCATACATTCTTACTAAACATGATAAAACATGCATGTATCACATATATAGAAAAACATGTATTTTTTGACACAGGTGAGGCACCCATGTGACACACATGTACCACATGTGTGGAATTTTTGTCCCTTTCGGCAAATACTGAAGGGGACTTAGGTTTGCACTCCGTCCATCATTCTGTCAGTCAGTCAGTCTGTCAGTCAGTTGGTTTTCTTAAAATTTTTTTTGCAATACCTGATCCAAATGATTTCATATTTGGCATATATATAGTCTTTTATGGCAAGTTAAAAAATTAAGTTTGAATGATGTTACGTTTGAATGATTTTTACCAAAGTTTCGACCCTTGGACATGGAAAATATCATTACATTTTATGTTTTCAGGACTTTTTTTGTAAAAATTCATTCAATTGATTTCATATTTTGTATATAGTCTTATCACGACAAGTTACAAATTAAGTTCGAATGACGTTACAGTTGAATGATTTTCACAGAAGTTATGGCCCTTGGACATAGAAAGTTTCATTACATTTTATAGTGAAATGAAAAGAGACCATTGAGTGCAAAGGCCAAAAGGGGACACTGTATTGCTTTAGCAATACTGTAAGAATACATGTTCACATGTCATATGTGATCTTCATGATCACTGCTTCACACATGTAGCACAAATCATGTGAATAGCATTTGGCATGACAAATTCTAGCTATTTAGCAAGTTTCATAAATTTCTGACAAAAAATTTAGGAGTTATTGCTCCTTAAAGGTAAAATATTTGCATATTTTTATAGTTTTTGATTATTTTCTTGAAAATTATTGAAATAGATAAAGTTTATTATTTGCAAAAATGATTGACATGACAAGATCTCACTGATTAGCAAGTTACATGAATATTGGATCATCCATGTTAGAGTTATTGCCTTTGAAATGTCATATTTTTCTACAGCATTGCCATATATTACTGTTCAAATTATCTCCCTTTGATTATTTATAAGTGTTTTCTTCTGTTGAAGCATTTATGAGTTAATGTGCCTTAAAGGTAATTTTTTCTGAAATGTACACATAAACCACTGGGGGGGGGGGGGGGTTCGGTGAGAGATACAGGCCCTATTGGCCTCTCTTGTTTTTTTTATTTTTCAGAGAATATCTAAAGCTGGGCCTCTTCCTTTTTTTTACTTTTCAGAGAATATTTAAAGCAAGGAGCCCAAAAGTACCAAAAAAAAAGAAAGATCAAATAAAATGTGTGGATCTGTGGTAGGCAAATTTGAATATTTGATTTTGTTTTGTTGTTTTTTTTTTTCAGTTATTATGAAAAAATGTTTTAACTTGCATCAATCTGCTGTCAAGAATTTTTTCTGTTCCTGTGCAGCAACATGCCTACATCTCCAGTATACACTATATCCATTGATTTGAATTCAAAAGGAAAGCTCCTTACAAATAAAGTATTACAACAGTGATATGACCTGTCCAAATAAAAAAATTTCATCATCAAAGTCTTGTCCTTAAATGTGAGGCCTCTATGTTTCGATGTCATTTCAGAAATTTTATTGCGGTTACATAATTTTTTTTCGGAATTTCTTCTCTGTAACTTTATGACGGTTATAGTTTATTCAACTCACGGATGTTCCTGCATACCTATTATCATTTTTGTGATTAACTTTAAATGCTTGTTACTATGATGTTTTTATGATGTTTGTGTTACAATTTTATTGTTGCTCCTATGTTGTTTTTATCATGTTTGTGATTCATTTTTAGCTCACCTGACCAAAGGTCATGTGAGCTTATGGCATATCACAGAGTGTGTGTGTGTGTGTGCATGCATGCGTCATTAACACCTATTTTCAACTTCTCCTCTGAAACTACTGGAGAGATCTCAATGAAACTTGGTCAGAAGCATGTATGGGCCACTGCAATTCAGATTTGTTCATGGCATTGCCATGACTACCAAAACTAGGTCAAGGTGACGTAAGGGTGCAAAAATCTTAAAAAATCTTCTTCCCCGAAACCGCTAATGGGAGAAAAAATCTGATGTTATATTTAGCTTTTCTAGGGTCTTAAGCCTATTGTTTGTTCATTTTGTGAAATTAGGACAAAAAATGGGTAACACGTTTTTGCTTTAAATTTTGAAAATTTTGTAAAATAGCTTCAAATTGTTGTAATTTGATTATTTGAACAGATAACAACATGGGATTTTCAGTTTTGATGTTTTCTTGAAATGACCTTTAAAAATGAGGTCAAAGGTCAAGGTCATGACCTATTTTAACATATATGTGCTTTGTTACTATTTAAGCTATTTTTGGTCATATTTCAATGTAGATTTTAAGTTTTGATGCATTCAAGCATTGTTTTCCAACATGGTGTAAAGGGTCAAAGGTCATAGTCATGACCTATATGGTGAAATAAGCTTAAAATTACTGTTTCTTGATTATAAGTAAAGATTCTGTCATGGGGTTTTCAAGTTTTTATGTTTTCAGGGAGTGACCTTCAAAATTGAGTCAAGATCAAATTTCAAGTTCATGACCTAGTTTTTGATCTTTGTAATTTTACTACTATTTTTGCTGTTTTTGAAAAATATTTTAATGCAGACACTCATTTATGATTATGGACTGTTTTCCTATATAAAGCCAAGTTCAAAGGTCAAAATTATAGCAGTATTAGTGAAATAAGCTTAAAATTGCTATATCTTGAATATATGTTTAGATTATGCCATGGGGTTTTCAAGTTTTAGTGCTTTCATAAAATGACCTTCAAAACGGGGTAATGGTTAACGTTTAAGGTCATGATTTTGGTTTTTCCTTGTGTGCTTTTGTTACTATTTTGGCCATAAATGAATATATTTGGAAGGAGATTTTAATTTTTGTAATATTTACCAATATCATGACTAAGATATTGATGTTTTTTGTATTGAAAACCTAATTTTTCTTATCATGAATTTTTTCTCACTGAATAAGTTTTTTGATGAAAGACATTTTGTTGCACAATTTCATTATTTTATGAATTTGCTTTTATGCAATATACAAGATACAAAAAGTGAATTTTATTGTAAAAGATAAGGATTTCAACTAGCCTTTATTTATCAGGTGAACGTATCAAGCCCATTGGGCCTCTTGTTTTATAAAACAGCGGGTGTTTGCTAGCAACACAATATATTTACCCTTTAAGACCTCGCTCAAGTTTGATGCATAATGAAATTTGCACATGATTAACTGATGCTGCAATTTGATTGGTTGATCATTTCCAGATGATAACTCTTGTAATATTTATAGATTTCAATGACAATTGGTCGGTATACTTGTTAGCCAAAGACCTTGTTCAAGTTCCATGTGTGATGAAATTTGTGCATAATTAATGAGAATACTTTAATTTGATTGGTCGATATTTTCCAAATGATAACTCTTATTATATTCATTGGATTTTGATGAAATTTGGTCAGTATACTTGTTAGCCAAAGATCTTGCTCAAGTTTGATGCCTGATGAAATTTGTGCATAATTAATTAGGAGACTGCAATTTGATTGGTTAGGCTATTCACCAAACTCTGTGTAGAAGAACAAGAGGCCCAGTGGGCCTAAACGGTCACCTGAGGACAAAGTAATAGGGTACATGACAAAAAGATGTTTAAAGGTATTACTATTTAAGGTCGCTATGACCTTGATTCAAAGTCAAGGTCAATCTGTTTCACAAACTTGGTAGAGCTTTATGCACTGAAGCTATATATCAGGTTTCAAGCTTCTAGGCCTTTTGGTTCATGACAGGGAGATGTTTAAAGGTATTACTATTTAAGGTCATTTAAGGTCATTGTGACCTTGAATGAAGGTCAAGGTCAATCTGCTTTGCAAACTTGGTAGAGCTTTATGCACTGAAGCTATATTTCAAGTTTCAAGCTTCTAGGCCTCTCAGTTCATGACATGTAGATGCTTAAAGATTTTATTACTAAAGGTCACTGTGACCTTGAATGGAGGTCAAGGTCAATCTGCTTTGCAAACTTGGTAGAGCTTTATGCACTGAAGCTATATATCTAGTTTCAAGCTTCTAGGCCTTTTGGTTCATGACAAGAAGATGTTTAAAGATTTTACTATTTCAGGCCACTGTGACCTTGAATGAAGGTCAAGGTCATCCATTTTCGCAAAATTGAAATGGCTTTGCCCAATGAACATCCATGCCAGGTTTCGTGATCATTGGCTCACTTTTTCTGGAGAAGAAGTTTAAAATGTGTAATTGTTTACGACGCACTACGTACAAGGACAGACAACCAACGATCCCAATAGGTCACCTTGAGCCTTTGGCTCAGGTGACCTAAAAACCACATGTGCAATAACTGAACCACAAACTTACTGAGAATACTATAATCTGATTGCTCTGTGCTGTTCACATGATACTTCCTTTATTTTTGACCACTACAGAGCAGGCGACACATCAAATAATTGTCTGATGATGTCTTGTGTTAAGATAAAGACTGATAGATATCATGCAAATTATTGTCTGATGGATTAGTTTAGGAATTTCATAAAGTAAACATAGCTTACAAAAGCAATATGCAAACAAAAAAATCTGATCTTTAAAATCTCTCTGAAATATAGGTCATTTATTCAAAACAATGAAATGGAATAAAAAATCAATGTCACATAACAATTTCTTGGTGATTATATGAAATATAATGTGAATTAATTTTACTATTGAATATAATATGATAAAAAAGAAAAAGGATTGGAGACTTAATCTGCCACTAGGAGATGGCAGTACCAGTTAAAGAAATTATATGGGTAGTATGGGGCAGGTTTTAAATTCCACACTATCTCTAGGTTCAAAAGACCATATGCTGTCTGCATACGATGGAAAAAGGATGAGCAAATTTGATGGCTCTCATCCATTATCATGATGGTCCAATGACAACAGTGGCCAATCAGTAGCTTGGTATTATAACAATCATATATAACAAGACATAAGATTAACATTAAAAGGCTGATTGGTCATCTCCAAACACAATGAATAATACTACCATTTGATTACCAAAACTAAGAATATTTTAAAAATGTTTGTCATTTTTATTAAGGGCTCCTGATTATATTACACTTAAAAATGGGTAATAAATCTTTATAGCATTTCAATTGTCTTAATATTCAAAATATGGTATAAGCCATACTGCAAAAAACAAAACAATTTATTAACCATTAAGCCCTTTTAACTGGCAACCATTTAAAGGTTTTAACACATTTACTTCTAAAGTCACTAGAGGGGAGCCCAGTTGCTCTGAGCATGCAACACTCTTGTCTAGGGTTCTACATCTGCATAGTGCTTTGATGCAAGTCATTTTAGAAGAGGCTCAAGTTTGAGGCAGCAAATGCAGCCTCTGCGGTGAAGTTTCACCTAGTGTACTTAGTTAAATAGCTTAAAAAATCGCCACTTGAACAAATCAGTACCTGTTTGTGAAATCATATTTTCAAAACTGCCTTGGATTGAACCAGATTTCAGGTTGTTTTGTATGATTTTATTTAACTTTTTTACAAGGATGTTGAGGAACTGCAGAATTCTGAGGCAGAAACATCATCTTCAGACATAAGTCCAAAGCCAATGATACGAAAATGTAAAAGAGGATATATTTGGTATTCCCCACCATCAGATGCTGATGATAAAAAAGACGCAAGAACACAAAAAGTAAGTAAATGAGCAATAATTTACAAAAAGTTATTTCTGAAACCAGAATCAATTTATTGGTTATCAGAAATGATTTAATTCGAAATTCTTGTAAAAATTTTGAATGCAGTATTCTTTTATAAGAACGCCTCCTGTTTTTAATCCCATGTGTATCAGTTCCATCAAAAGTGAGGGTTGTTTTCATTAAATATATTAAGTTTTGGTTTTGTTGCCACCTCTTCCTTCGATTGCAACTGAGAATTCTGATTGCAATAAGCATACTACCCTCCTGTATTTTTTTCATGCCCCCACCATTGAAAATGGGGGGCATATAGTGTTGTCCATGTCTGTCCTGTCCGTCGCGTCCGTCCAGTCTTGGTTTCAACACTCTAACTTTTGAAAGGATGGATGGATTTCAATAATTTTTGATATGCAGTTACAGCTTTATATATCTAGGTCAGGTTCGATGTTCAAGAAAATCCATTGATTTTTACAGGAGTTGTGGCCCTTTTACCATTTGAAATTTTTTAATTTAAAGGTTTCCGCACTCTCACTTTTGAAGGGATTGATGGATTTCAATTATTTTTGATATGCAGTTACATCTTATATGTATGTATGTCAAGTTGGGTGTTCAAGAAAATCCATTGATTTTTACAGTAGTTATGGCCCTTTTATCTTTAGAACTTTTGACATTTTAAGGTTTCCGCACTCTACCATTTGAAAGGATGGATGGATTTCAATAATTTTTTATATGCAGTTACATTTTATAAAATTCTAAGTCCAGTGAAAAATCAAGGTTTCAACACCGTAACTTTTGAAGGGATGGATGGATTTCAATAATTTTTTATATGCTGTTACATTTTATGAATATGTATGTCAAGTTTGCTGTTCAAGAAATTCTGTTGATTTAAACAGGAGTTGTGGCCCTTGACCATTAGAAATTGTGGAATTTCAAGGTTTCCAGACTTACTTTTGAAGGGACGGATGGATTTTAATATTTTTTTACAAATATCTAGGTCAAGTTTGATGTTCAAGAAATTCAGCTGTTATCTACAGGAGTTGTGGCCCTTTGACCAATAGATATTGTGGAATTTCAAGGTTTCCGCACTCTAACTTTTGAAGGGATGGATGTATTTCAATAATTTTTGATATGCAGTTACATTTTATAAATATCTAGGTCAATTTCGATGCTTAAGAAAATCCATTGATTTTTACAGGGGTTGTGACAATATTTGACTATTCGAAATTGTGAAAAATCAAGGTTTCAACACCGTTACTTTTAAAGGGATGGGTAAATTTCAATAATTTTTTTATTTGCAGTTACATTTTATAAATATCTAGGTCAAGTTCGATGCTTACGAAAATTCATTTGATTTATACAGGAGTTGTGGACCTTGATCCTTACACAATATGCAATTTCTAGGTTAACGCACATTAACTTTGGAAAGAATGAAAGAATTTCTATAATTTTTGGTGTGCAGCTATGCACTATGAATATCTAAGTCAAGTTTGCTGCTTGACAAATTCCGTTGATTTTTAGAGGAGTTGCAGACCTTGAACACTTAGCATATATGCAGTTTCCAGGTTCATGTACAATAACTTTTAAAGGGATGAATTTCAGTATTTATCTAGAACCTGGAAAGTGCAAGACATAGCAATGATGTAATTTATGTCATTGTTGTTGTAATCATCGTGTTGTCATCATCATTGATTGCAACATTGGGCAGACTTAGTCCTGTTTACAAAAAAGGGGGATGGAGGCATCCGTGTCTCACAGACATAATTCTAGTCCAAAATATATTTTAAAAAAATATTTTAAAAAAAAACCCACTATATATGGTTTTTGGACATTGTATATACAGACTAGTTTTGTCTGGGATTACAGAAATCTGTTTGCTTCCCATCCTTTATTTGTATCTTATTCCTTAGAGTCGATGTTTACTACAAACAAATATGACAGATGTTGCATGTGGGCCAGGAGAAGCTTGCCCATTTTGAGCATCTTGCCTCGCTTCCATGTTAAGTGTGCAATTGCCCTAGATTGAATTTTCACTTTACAGTTGCCCTTGGTTGTGCATTTTCACTTTATCTCCTCTGCTTTCTCCTTGAATAACTGGTTGGTATTCTTGTGTTGGATTAAATAACATTAAATGGGTGGAGGTACATTTGATTTGCTAATGTTTGAGATATAACTTTTTTCAGCAACATCATAGAGGACCTGCACGCAAGCTTTTCAATGATGTGAGTAACTTTATTAATTTGATTAAATGTTTAGTGATCTTTATGAAATCTTACAAAATTAATTTTTTTCTCCATCATGTAAAATACTCAGTTCTGGAGTTAAAAAAAACGTGGATTTTAAAAAAAATTCTTAAGAATTGCTACAAAATATAGACACTTTTAGATTACAAGTAATTCAAAGTAGTTTATAAGATGACACACTTTTGGAATGAAATCCACAGATTATGTAAAACTGTTTTACCCTTATGCAAGTAAAATGATTATTTCTACCGCTTGTGGATTCAGCTTTGTCAGAGTTACCATTTAACTCTAGGGTTTGACAAAGATTTTCTGCCTAAATCTTCTATTGGTTAAAATTTTAAAGATAATATTCCTCAGCTTGATTTACAAAAATTGTTTTGCTCCTTTACAGTTTCAACTTTAATTTAATACTGATGCTGTTCTAAAATCAGTTTCTAAACACATGCACGCTAAGTTAAGCAATTTTAATTTTATATTTATTTATATTTTTCAAGGAGCCAAACAATTCATATAGTTTTGATAGGTCTCCAGACACCAGTCCAAATACTGTAGTATTCAAACAAAGAAAATCAAAAGGTTATAGCCAATTGTACCAGCCAAATAATGTGAGTGTTTTTTTTGTTTTTTTTAAATTTGAAATCTGCAAATCTTTAAAGCAAAGGCATTTTTAACCAACTTATATTTTGCATCATCGGATGGTCATGTTTATTAGATAATTTAAATGTAGGTAAACTCTGAACAAAGCACTTGGCAGAAAGACCAATAGGTGAAATTTAAAAATTTACCATGTCTGGACTTGTTGGAGATGTCCATCTAGTCAGTCATGGAAAAGTCTTCAATTATATACTTGTGTGCAATTTACCTACTTTCACTAGACACCCATAGTGTAGTGATATAGGCTAACAGGAGGCTCATTAGGGCCTGTACTGCTCACCTGGTCCCCCATGGTTTATGTGTACATTTCCAAAACAATTTGCTTTTAAGGCACATTAACTTGTAAATGATTCAAAAACACTTATAAATAATCAAAGGGAGATAATTTTGAACAGTAATATATGGCTAGGCTGTAGAAAAATATGACATTTCAAAAGCAATAACTCTAACATGGATGATCCAATATTTATGAAATTTTCTAATCAGTAAGATCTTATCATGTCAATCATTTTTTGCAAATAGTACACTTATCTATCTCTAAAAGGTTTCAAGAAAATAATCAAAATCTATAAATTTATGCAAATATTTTACCTTTAAGGAGCAGTAACTCCTAAATAGTTTGTCAGATATTAATGAAAATAGCTAGAATTTGTCATGCCAATCATTTTTTAAATGAAAATAGCATTAAATATCTTTAGAAACAGCAAAAATACAGCAAAAATTTCAAAGGTTGAAAAATAAGTCATGACCTTGACCTCATTTTGAAGGTTGGGTAAAAAAACCATCAAATCTAAAAACCCCATGTCATTATCTTTATAAATAGTCAATAGAAAGCAATTTAAAACCATTTTAGATGAGCTAAAATTAAAAATAACAAGAGGCCCAATGGGCCTGATACACTCACCTGATAAAGAAAGACTAGTTAAAATGTTTAAGTTCACAATAAAATTCACTTTTTGTAGCTTGCATATTGCATAAAGCTAAATTCATAAAATAATGAAAAATTGAATCAAAATATCTTTCATCTTTTTTTTTTTATTTATTTAAACAATATATAATGAAGATATAACACCTTGCATTCACACATTTACTCGTACATGCACACTGGGCAAGTCGACAGTATATCGGAATGCATAAAAATATCAGATATGTGGACAGTTATACAAGTTATAGTTAACCATTGTATAATAAAGATATAAACTAAACAATAATAATTATTACAATTATATTGACAAATAAATTTTCATACACTTTTATGTTCTGATTTTGAAAAAATCTATCCCAATCCTTCCACTTCTCATCAAAACTAACCCAATTTCCTTTAGAAATAACTCCCCTCTTTTTTTATTTTTTCTTTCTCATCTTATTCAGTGAGAAAAAAGTAATGCATTATAAACAAAGGTGAGATTTTCAATACCAAAAAGATCCTTATGCAAGTCATGATATTGGTAAACGTTACAAAAATTAAAATCTGTTTCCAAATATATTCATATATGGCCAAAATAGTAACCAAAGTCATGACCCTGAACTCAAACCATGACCTCATTTTGAAGGTCATGTCATGAAAAGACTAAAACTTAAAAACTTCATCTTTATATATCTTCCAAATTGCGTCCAAATTTCACGAAATGAACAAACTATAGGCTTAAGACTTTAGAGAAGCCAAATATCACATCAGATTTTCTTCTCCAATAATTGGTTTCAGAGAATATTTTTTAAAAATTTTGCACCCCAGGATCACCAAATGAGTTAACGACACACGCATGCACATACACATGCTGCGCTATGCCATAAGCTCACATGACCTTTGGTCAGGTGAGCTAAAAAAGAAATGTCAGGATACAGGTCTCACAGCTTTCCTGTTACATTTGAAGGAAAAAAATATATATAATTTGTTTCACTTAGAACAATAATTATAACAAGCCTACAGTCAGTATTGCCAGCAAAACATGTCCCCTACAGGTGAAAGTCAAAAGTTTAATGACCAAAATTGTAAATAATGCTCAGTATTAGCTATGCTGGCCTGTCAAATACAATGTATAAACAGATTTCAAGCACACAATAAATAGTTAGCTCATAAACAAGTTGTTATATGATGTACTCTTAAGACTCGCTCAACATGTAATACCAGCTTTCAAACTTAGCTTTAAAACTTAATCTGTAATAAATTTTTATCCCCATCACTGCGAATGTGGATCAGGGGATATGAAATTACCCTCAGTCTCTCTCTCTCTCTCTCTCTCTCTTTCTCTGTGTGTGTGTGTGTGTGTGTGTGCATCAAACCTTGTGCATTAAGCTCCTCCTAAACGATTAAACAGATTCTTTTGAAGTCTTAGATCCCCATTTATTGTGCTCTAAATGCACAGGCACATGCATGTACTTTTCAATGAGGTAAACAAGTAATAACACTTAGGGATACAAAACTAGTTAACAATAATGTTACAACATAAAGTGACTAAACCACTTAATCTATTATTAAGATCTGGTAGGACTAAACGATATTTCTCGGAGCAATCGAGATAAAACCACATGCTAGAGTTTAATATTATAACTTTAGATTTCAAAAAATTTAAATTCACAAGATACCAGAGTAGACTTTCAATCATTTTCATTTATTACCCTTCTGAGGTCCAAGAGGGATATTACTCTTTTATTTTTGAAAAAAGAATGTATCATAACCTTCACTGCCAAAAGTGTTATTTTATACAAGAACAATACTCAACAGTTGACAGTTTTCTGCAATGGTTTAGATTCTGGAGAGTTTAATAAATATCTGATTTAACAGAGTAGTAATCAAGCAGTATAATAATTAATGTTGGAATGTGATATACAGTAAAACGTCATAATGCCCCTCACCTCATTTATCGCCATAGATTTTTAAAGTCGTAATTTCCAATTTTGTCTATATTTTTCTCTATAAGTTTCCCTCAGCGTATTGCCAAACTTCTTTATAATGCCAAAATTTTAGTAAACCAAATGGCCGGAGTATAGCAAGGTTTAATTGTACTAAACTACTTTTCTCCTTTTAGGACAAATCTGCTTTTTACACTCCAAATTTAAAGTCGCCGTTGAAAGACAAGGTGAGTATACTCATGAAATGTAAAGGTTTCATTTCTTTAATCTACCAGAAACAGCCAAGAAAGAAACACATAAAATAGTTTTTTTCTACATGGCAATATGAAAGAATCCCTAATGCATGGCAATTGTTTAATAGTCAGAGCCAGAGCTTACTGATATCTACTCCTATACGAAGAGGGTATTTTATGCCCCCTTACCACATTCCTTTTGTATTAATAGTAAAAACTCATAAATACTGTTTCTGTCATAAGGAAATATGACATGTAGTGAACATTTTTACATTCATGTTAAATCCTTTAGCCATAAGTATGGTATGTCCATAATTTGCATGGCAAAATCACACCAATGAATCAAGTTCAGTATGTATTAGAAATTGGTAACGAGAAGAATATAAAACAGCAGCTGGATACGGGTATACTTAGCAAAAGCGAATGCCTCAAATAACACAAAACAAGATTCAATAATGTATAAAGGAAAAGGGACAAACACTGATTGTAAAAATCCCGACTTGTGTGGGATCAGGACGACATTGATATTTGGTGATGCAAGTGATCTGGTTCAAGAACTTTTCTAGAACACTAGTCATCTATCTTAATTATTTTGCAAGAAGTAGATGTATACCACATGCCATTGTAATGCACTAAACATGCCTCTTATGAAATATCAATGGCAAAATCGTAATAAATATGCAACTGCAAAAACTTTTAAGAACCCCATTAGGAGGTGTCAAAATGTTACTATTTACACAAAGGACAATTCTGGAGACAGATGACAGTTTTTTTTAATGGTTGACACTATGGCTAGCTTAAATACTTGATTTAACAGCATTAAAAACCATTTGCACAATAGTATATATTGGAATTTGAAATGCTGAACTGTTTTTCTCCTTTCAGCTTGAATCTCCCATTTCCACACCAAATTTAAAGTTGCCATTGAAAGTAAGGGTGAGTATACCTATCAAATATAAAGATGACTTAAAAAAAAAATAGTCAATTTCTGTTAATCTACTAGTAAAACTCCATGCCTTCAGGAAAGTTCATATCTTTGTAACGGGTTGTAAAGTTTCTTAAAGTAAGATGTCATCTTGCAATTAGAACCATTACTTTCCTTGGAAGTAGTATATGTGATATTGCATGTCCTTAAATCACTATCAATATATCGATATAGTGATGCATAAGAAATTTGAAGTACTATTTTACTGCTTTCACTGTTTCAGCATCTTACTCCTGTATGCACTCCAAAGTTAGCCTCAAAAGTAATGGTGAGTATGTTTATATTTAAATATTACATTACTGTTGTAATTTTACAGCCCTAGCCAGGTGCTTCAGAAATACAAAGTGCAAAAAATGTTCAAGATATTGAAATAAAATACTTAAAGTACCAAAAATATATATTGTTGCATACAGGTTAAGAAATTCTTTGTGTTATGTTATTTTGAATTTTGCTCAAGAGGAA
The DNA here is from genome assembly GCA_021292105.1 of Anadara kagoshimensis. Classification (NCBI taxonomy): domain Eukaryota; kingdom Metazoa; phylum Mollusca; class Bivalvia; order Arcoida; family Arcidae; genus Anadara; species Anadara kagoshimensis. Next base: position 1,159,874 of record CM037866.1, on the reverse strand, counting down.
TAGAGACTTCCAGCAAATTATTTGTATGAATGAAACTCCTATCTACCAATAAATTAATGAGTGTTAATTATTATGCCAGTAATATTTTCAATGCTATCAGTTTTATGATGGCCATCACAGTCTTGGCAGCAGATACATATTTCAGTGTGAAACTTATTCATGAAATGTTAGGCAACAAGAGGCACATGGCATTGCAGGCAGCTCACACCTATCCCCCTTTTGTTGCTCTGTACTGGCAAAAGCATCCAATATCAATAGGAAGTGTTATAAATGGATGAAAGAAAAAAAAACAAAATCATGCTTGGAGATATTTTACTCAAATTTGATATGTGAGTCTATAGTGGGATGTTACAGATCCAGTTCATGTTTTGTTCTGGTTGACTGAGTTTTGGTGGAGTTATGCCCCTTTCATTTAATGAATCCATCAAAATGATGGTTTTCCCGACTTTTTTCATCATGCTTGGAGATTTTTGACTCAAAATTTGAGATGTGAGTCTATAGTGGCATGTTGCAGATCCAGTTCATGTTTCGTTCCTGTCAACTTAGTTTTGCTGGAGTTATGCCCCTTTCACTTAGGGATTTTCATCAAAATGGTTTTCCAGACTTTTTTCATCATGCTTGGAGATATTTGACTTAAATTTGGAATGTGAGTCTTAAGTGGCAATTTACAGATCCAGTTTGCTTTTTGTTCTGTTCAACTGAGTTTTGGTGGAGTTATGATCCTTTCACTTAGGAAATTTCATCAAAATGATGTGTGTCCAGACTTTCTTTTTGTCATGCTTGGCGATATTTCACTCATATTTGGTATTATATCCAGTTTCAAATTGCAATATAAACATACGGTACCTTTTATAACACAAAACCTTTAATCACAGTATGGCATATAAAAAAATTTTGCCATGCGGGGGGACATCTGGTAGTTATCTACTTGTTAAGGTCTCTATTCTGAAGGACCCGTGACTTTAATATCATAATGCTGTGTGCTTGGCCAAAAAACAGTCACTACCCATTTTCATGTCTTGGGTCAATGTTTTATACAATGCTCACAATGAGATAAATTCTCATTATTTTCCAAGACTTCCCCTTAATTGTTCCTCCTCGGTGTAAACAAAAACTAAATGCCCCCAGTATGTCTTGTATGATATAGCTTATGGTAAACCCATAATCAGTTTGCATAATAATAAATATTAAAATTTTGAAAAGCTAAACTGCTTTTGTCCTTTCAGCATAAATCTGTTGCCACTCCAAGTATAAAGACACCATCGAAGGTAAAGGTAAGTATGTCTGTCAAATTTTATCCAAATGAATTATGTTTATATTGCCATGATTTAGTTTATGTATATATTGCCATTACATGCATGTACCATGTTTGGGAAATAAAATTATCATTATTATTATTATATAAAGATGACTGGAAAAAGAAGTGCAATTTCTGTTAGTTCAACAGAAAATCCAGAAGACAACTCTTTCATGCATGGCAAATTGAAAGAATCCTTGACACATGGAAGTAGTTTAAATTACAAATTAAATAAGTTTCATGTGAATTCTTACATATATCCCTTATCCTGTTAGAGGAAGATACTTTTTGCCCCCAACCCCATTTCTTTAGTGATAACAGTATATTTGTTATCAAGTAATATGACAGATAATGAAGTTTGTTATATTCAATGTTTAAAGTTGTATTATAAATTATGTCTTTGATCACTTTATGATATGTCCTTTTAACTCGCCAATAAATCAGCCAGGTGGTGAATAAGAAATATGAAATGCCGTTTTACTGCTTTTACCATTTCAGCGTCCTACTCCTGTACGTCCTCCAAAGTTAAACTCGGTATCAAAAGTAACAGTGAGTATGCTCATTATGTATAAGTGACCTTTTAATTTTACAGCATTGGATAGCCGTTTCGGAATACAATTGTTTTTGTCAAAAATGAGAAATGAAAAATGTTTTTAAGATTTTCTTCATATTAAGAGAACCTTAAATTTTTATGTTTTTATAAATGATAGAGAAAAAGTCCATGGCGACCTCTTTATTTCTAAATATACAGCAAATATCAGGAAAATAAAGTTCAAAACTTTTTTCCATCCATATTTTTCTCCATGTGAACTAAAATGAGTTGGGGTAAATTATTAGTTATCAGCACTTTTTCAATAATGGCTGTGTGAAATTATTTCCCATTATTTTTCTATTAGTGTATAAAAAATATGGTGTATACTTTCAATTATTATTATTTAAATTTTTGACTAACAAGTAACAGCTAACAACTAATGGACTGATGCTACTAACAAAATACACAGACCCCCCCCCCATTATTACTATCGGCTTGTCATTGAATATGAAATGACACCTGTTGTGAAGTTCAATAGCCTCTATTTAGTAGCTAAATTAATAGATTCATGTACAGGAATATTTGTGAATAATGAAACCACATCAAAACTAATCATATAACAGTCTTGATGGACTAACATTGGTTTTTATGTTATCCAAATCATCTAACAAGTTTTTATAGAATTTGATATAAATGTATCTGGTATTGTTAGGCTTAAGAATTTTGCAAGTTTATTTAAGTATTTAACATACTTACTTCTGGTGGTAAGGGGCAATAAGACACAAATTTTGGACTTCACTGGTTGACTGCTACAACAAGCCATGTTGTTCCATGTTTCATCCAAAATAAATGTTGTTTTTCATTTATATATTTATTTATTTATTTTATTTTATTTTATTTATTTATTTTTTTTTGTTTTTTGCTTTTTCCCGCAAGGTTTTGAATTGTCTATTTCTTCTGTATTTGCTGCATTAATGAAAGATTCACCTTGTTTTTTATTTCACCCTAACCTTGAACTCCAAAAATATTATTTGTATGTCATAATGTGAGGAAAGCTATCAAATTCAGGACATTTAGTTATTAAGTGGTTATACATATTTATATTCCCCAAAGGAAATGTTGGGGTCATCTGCTCTTTAGTCCGTTTATTATTATTGTTATTATTGCTTGGGCTTGATAAGAGACCTAGGCAATAAGTATTTTGGTTAGAATCTCATGTAATTGTGTGATAGTAATAAGTAAATCTTATTTTTTTAAATAAATTGTTAAGAATGTAAAATCCAATGTCTTCATAATATAAACTTGCAAATGTAAACAGTTTCCAGATGTATTAATAATTGACTTTTATTAAATATTCATAATATGGAAGTTATACTGCTATAAACAGCAACTTGCAAATCAGATTTGCAGAAGAAATATTTTCAGAATATTAAATTCCATATTGGATATAAAATAAACTGCTATAAAAAGCACTTTGCAAATTCAAATTGCAGAAGCAATATTTTCAAAATAGTAAAGCATGATTCATTCAGTGGGATGGTTAGGACCCTATACAAAGTACTAGAACCACACTACTGGTGTGGCAATTTTTTAAATTCATTACCGGTATGGTTGTGCATATCTATTTTTTGGTTATTTATTTTTGTAACTTTTCCCTTGGTTATAATGTTAATTCCAAGTTTTTGTTTGATCTCGCAATACTCGTCATGTTAGGTGAGCTACAGATCAAATTGACCTATTTGTTATAATTTAAATGACTACCAAATTGTTTTTACTTTATTTGAATCATCAATCCCAACACAAAAGTGCCTATCCATATCAAATTCAAAGTCTTATATATTAATATGAACATGTATTGAATTATGTTAAAAACACATAACTCCCAAAATAAAACTAAGGTGGGACCTGGTGCTCCAGAAGGTTATGTGTCTCCTGGCTTGGATGCAACACCCATCATGTGATATGACAAAATAGGAACAGAAGAAACACTTATTACTAAGGCTATGCCATGCCGAATATATCCAAAACAGGATTAGATACAGAGACGTCATATTTATTGATAAGGTATTGACTTCATCCATTGAATTGTTAATGACTTTCACAAGTCTGGGCCTGTGTCAACATATCAATATAACATATCTGAATTTTTTTGGTGCATTTTTTTTTCAGATTGGTGAACAAGAACGTTCTACAGTTAAAGACGAAATAAAAGGTATTTCAATTTTTTTTAAAATATAAGATCAGAATTCTATGACCTATTAAACTAAATATGAAAAAAACTATTTTGTAATGGATCTTTGTTTCACAAAATGCATAACTATCGCAACTATGTTTAAATGACATCTGAAACATTATATCTTTAATTAAAAAAACTTTGAGCTGAAAATGTGGGTAGTTTAGGAATCCAAAGTGTACTTCAAACTAGTCTCACTTGAGGAACTCTCTTTCTCATGTACTTCCTTACATGTTTTACTTTAAAATAGGATCATGATAGATGAATTACTGATGCATGTAATTGTTCATGTACTTTTGTCAGGAAATTGAAATGTTTCATGCGACAAACATTTACTTGGTAACAGTCAAAGCAATCATAAATGCATCAATTACAAAATATTATACAGAGAAGCTAGAGGCCCATTGGGAATTAAACGCATATGAGCACAAATGCTGAAACATGATTATAGACTGTCATTGAATTCAACCTAAATCAAGTGGTTGTTTTCATCATTTAAAAAATGACAACTGGAACTTCAAAGTGTATGATTTGGATGGCATGTGTTCAAGCCAAAACATTTAGCAGTAAATGGTGTGTGTGTGTGTGTGTGTTTGTGTGTGAAAGTAGTTGATGTACAACAACAAAGAAAAGATTATCACAACTGACCAATTTCTGCCTTTTTGGCTCCTTTTGGGACTTTTTAATATGTGAAAAGTCAACAGGTCATTGTGACCTGACCTTTGATCTTGTGACCTTGAAACTTGGTCACAGTAATCCTCATGTAATTCAACTTTCTCATACATCTTTTCATAAATAGTATCTTATATCAAATAAAACAACCTCCTAGCTGTCAATTTCATTATTATTCACAAACTGTATATATTAATTATGATCATGTAATGACAATTACCTAAAACTCAGGTGAGCTTAAAAAAGGTATTTTTCAGATTATTCGAGTGCAGTAAAAGATGTTTTAGAGTCGAAGAAATGGATGCTAATGCATGAAAGAGGTCCACAAGCTCTGACAAGGGCACTCTTTAAACAGCTTTTTACACACCAAGAGCTGCTCACAGCAACATTCAGTGGGAAAGCAGGAAAGGCTTTTGATAAAAACAGGCTGAATATTATACAAAGTAATCAAATTTCACATATAATCACTAAAAGTAATCCAAACATTAACTTCGCTTTAGTGGAGATGCTCATCTGGTAAAGTCTAATGAGGTGCATGCGTGCACTTTACTAAAAGTAAATAGATGCCCTTATTATACAAATTACTCTTGTCAACTGTATCAGGATATTGAAATTGAATGATGAAGGAAACAAATGCGCCTAAAGGCAACCATAAATCTTTCAAAATTTAATGACAAAAATTCTTTTATCAGCCACAAAGTAAAGTATTGTTACCACTGGACAAGGTATATAAAACACTGATTAATTGAGTATATTGAAATAATGTTTGTATACTTCCATTATAAACATATAACAAAACCTAATATTTGCATATTGATATCTTACTACACACATCATATGGCAAGATAGAGTGAAATATAGTGCATATTCAATCATTTTTTCAGGCAAACTTACATTAAATTATTATAGTTACTAGTAACACTCATTTAGTCAAAAATAGACTGCAATGAAGAAAATATTAGTCTTTGTTTACAATTATTTCAACTGCAAACAATAGCAGATGGGTGCACAACTGGTACTGATGATGATCTACTTGACATTAATGTCATCAAACAATAAAAATGAAACATACTCTTATTTATTTCTTGATTACTCAAATATTCTTTCTTTCTTTTTACAGAAACAGTATTTACCACCTTTGACATACCTATATGTATACAAACAGCACTTTGGAGCGAGTGTAGAAGCAGCGCAATCCAAATGCTGAAGTATTTGAAACATGGAAGTAAGTGAATAATACAAAGTTTTTATACTATTTGACTTAATTTATCCAGGTGAATCTGAGATAAAAGATAGTACACAATCTTCCTGTTCAGCCTCGTGCTTTGAGTTATTACTTGAACATCACTCGGACAAAAAACTACATTTACAACTACTGCTTCAATTTCACAATGGTCAACTTTTCTATTCTTAGCAGTAGTACCATAATTCCCTGCTTATGGTGTACATGTAACTAAAGTTGTACACAATGCAAGCAGCAAACAGTGTGCAAGTTTCTTGTCAAGGGTCCGGCAGCTCACCAAAAAACTTTTGATACAGGGTTATTTAAAGTGAAAGTCATTAAAACTTCTATCAGTGATCTTCCAGAATTCAAGATCACCTCTGTAACTATAAATCAGCCCTTTCAGTAGATTTTGAAGTGGCAGACAACTCTTAAAAAGTAGCCAGCAGATAAGGTTTATTTATGTACATAACACATGCACAAGGTTCATGTTTTTAATGAAAGTAGCCAACATGCATTGAATAGCCGACATTTTTACTTTTGTGGGCTTCTACTGAAACTGCTGTAATATAGGAAAAAACCAAGTAAATGACCAATTTTTAGCTTATTGCATAGTGCAGTATGTGTATGTGTGTGCTTGTGTGTGTAATGTTGACACACATTTTTGACATCACCACAGAAACTACTGGTCAGATTTGAATGAAACTTGGACAGAAATACATGTATATATTGGATGGTGCAATTCAGATTTGTTGATTGCATTGCCATGGATACCAAAACTAGGTAAAGGTGACCTAGGGGTGCAAAAATCTAAAAAAAAAAAAAAAATCCTCATTTCAAATGAAGGGAGAAAAAATTTGATGAGATGTTTCGCTTCTCTAGGGTTTTAAGTCAATAGTTTGTTCTTTTTGTGAAATTTGGTTGAAAATTGGATGTTAATTTTTTAAAATTTGGTTGAAAAGTTTTTGTGTTAAATGTTGAAAATTCCCTAAAATGGCTTCAAATTGTTAAAACTTGACTTTTTGAACAGGTTTTTAGTCTTGGTGCTTTTTAAATGACCTTCAAAATGAGGTCAAGGTCAAAGTCATGACCTTTTTTTTAGACATATATGCTTCTACTATTTATGGTATTTTTGCTCATATTTCAATTTAGATTTTAAGTTTTGATGCTTTCAAGCATTGTATTTCAACATGGAGTAAATGGTCAAAGGTTAAAGTCATCACCTTACTGATGAATTGAGCTTAAAATGTCTGTTTCTTGATTATATGAAAAGATTTTGTCATGGGGTTTTCAAGTTTTGATGTTTTCAGGAAGTGACTTTCAAAATAGAGTCTGTGGCCAGGTGAGCAAAAAAAAATAGATGATCAATTAGGTTGTACGTATTGTTCAATTTCATTCAAATTTCAAATATACAAAGTATTTACTTGGCCATTAAACATATTTTGGAAAACATTTCCATTGGCTGATTATTGCTGGAATATGAAAATTCGGTTCATTTGTTGCCTGATTTCATGAAAATTGTCTCTGAAACCACTGGACTATATTTCAACAAAATTTTGATTTTTGAAGGCAATTTTTTTTTTTTTTTTTTTTTTTTTTTTGCTCTCTGGACTAAAAATTTATATTGTTGAATTTTGAAAAAGTTGAACACTTATAAATTATATAAGGTGTATAATATATTCACAATATGTTTCAAATGATTAATGAATTTTTTTTTTTTTTCCTTTTGGCATATAAGGATAACTGTGCGTAAAAATGATTAGTTTTGTGTACTAAATAATCTGAAAGATAACAAAAACATATCATTTTTATCTATTTTCAGGTAAACCAACAAAGGAAAATGTGTCCAATAAACCATCAAAGGAAAATGCGTCCAAAATGTCAACTTCAAACTGACCAAATCAATGGTTTAAAAAAGTGACAATCATATATTTTTACAGTACGCTTGGATCTTGTTTCAGTTTCATTGTTTCCATGTAAAAAGTGATTATCATATATTTTTTACAGTATACTTTAATCTTGTTTCTGTGTGATTAATGTTTCCTTGTAAAAAAGTGACTATCATTTAATTTTATAGTACGCTTCCATCTTGTTTCAGTGTGAATAATGTTTCCTTGTAAAAAAGTGACAATCATATATTTTTACAGTATGCTATGACCTTGTTTGAGTGTGATTGTAAAACAAGTGACTATCATATATTTTTACAGTATGCTATGACCTTGTTTGAGTGTGATTGTAAAACAAGTGACTATCATATATTTTTACAGTATGCTTTGACCTTGTTTCAGTTTCATTGTTTCCATGTAAAAAGTGATTATCATATATTTTTTACAGTGTGTTTCGATCTTGTTTCAGTGTGATTAATGTTTCCATGATTAGACTATGATTTAATAAATAAAAGTAATTATCTAAAATACACACTTATTTGTTTCTTTTAGCAAAAAACAACCCAAACTTAGAGTGGCTCAAGTGTAATTTATCTGTGTTTTCAGTTTGCTTTACTTGTGTAAGTACTTGTACTTCCAAAAGTATCCGTCTTTTAAACATAGTACTAGTTATGCCAAAATAAAATTTGAGATTGCAGAACTTTGTACTGATCCAACTACAGTGACAGTTCTCATTCTTGCCAGCACAGACAATGGCATGGGACCTTGGTTTTTTAAAGTTTCATCTGAAGAGTCATGATTTCACTTTCTAAGGTTGAGTTCTGGCAAAAAAATAATCAGTACTTGCAAAAAAATAGTTAATTAAGTCGCCCCATAATGCAGTTCGGGATGACTTGTTGTTATTGTTCTGTTTCTTGGTTTTTATTCAGTCACCACATTATTATTAATAATTCATTTATTAATATGAATAAATAAGGTACTTTTGTCCACTTTGGCTTGCCATAGAATTGTTAATATTAATAATTCGAATTATTAATGTTGATAAATGAATTATTAATATTAATACATACTGATCAAGGATCACAGGTCACAAATGGTCACCGAAAGTCTTTGGATAGTATTAAATTTCAAAATTTTAAAAAGGGGTGGTGGTGGTAGACTTTCAGAGAAAATTGTGGCAATAATTGCAATGTCCTATGGCTTGTGTTATGAAACTCCGTGACATTCATTGAACAAATTGGTATGAAACGTCTTTAAGTTTGGGTACGAAACGTCCTGTATGTAGGACTCAACCATTTGAGTACGGATTGTCCAAAAGGGTGCAAAATGTCCAGGGTACGAAACTTCTTGGGTACGAATTGTCCAGATCCAATGGTAATATATATAGCATGCATTGACTGATATTAAACCGATATGATTCTCTCAAAACGCATATCTGCGAAGTTTAACATATTACAGATATTTAATTGAAGATGATACACAATGTACATGCCAAACTTCAATCAATTGTCCTCCGCCACAATGGGACGGGGTGTTGGGTACTGTGAATTCGTTTGTCTATCCATGTGTCCCGGACTTTGTATCCGCGTCTCCTATACTGATATAGCTGTATGTCTCAAACTAATTAATATTAGTATTAATATTATTATTGAATCTCTGCAACCTAATATCCCTTTACTGTTAAAGGTTGCGGGCTGGATGGGCATTACGTTTTCATTGGAGGGGAGGGGGCTGTCAAAATTGCTCATGTATTGAAACAGTTGCTTACTGTATAAACAACTGTATCAATTATTGACAAACCTGTTGTTACCACTACCCGGTAGTTTTTTATGTGTACTGCTTTCTAGGGTGAACGCAATATCTGAATTCCCACTTAAATGAAACTATAAACCCTTTTCCCCATAAGTTCAATATAATATTTAATATTTGGTTTACATTCTACAATACCTGAAAATTTGAGATTACACATAAAAAACTACCGGGTAGTGGTAACAACAGGTTTGTCAATAATGTAAAAATTTGTCTAAGTCATAAATGCAGTTGGTTGGTTGGTTTTAATGTTGTTTTACATCGCCTAAAGTTTGTTCATTTCGTGAAATTAGGTTGAAAATTAGGAAACGCATTTTTGCGTTTAATTTTGAAAATTTCGTAAAATGGCTTCAAATTGTTATAACTTGATTATTAGAACAGAAAATGACTTGACATTTTCAGTTTTTATGATTTCTGAAAAAGACCTTCAAAATGAAGTGAGGTCAAAAGTCAAGGTCATGACCTATTTCTATTGAAATTAACAATGATGTTAACAAAAAAACCTTAGTGGACCTGTATTGCTCATCTGCAAACAAGTTAGGATATGGGTTATGGTATTTAACTCAAGATTATGTAGGTGAGTACCCAGGCCCTACACTCTGCTTTGTTCTCTGGCTCATTGTAATGAACCCAAGTCTCATCTACAGTAATGATATGCAAAGGAAAATCATTTTTTGACCTTAAATGCTTCAACAAGGCACTGCATACTGATGTGTTGGTTGTCATTTGCTCATCGCTAAGGGATTTTGGGACCCAAAATGCAAGTTTAGAAAATCTGCTTTATGTATTCTTTGAGATATTATGGCAAATATTTTCCCTGCCTAAAATTTCAACATGCTAGCATATGGATATATCACTTGATCGATCACAATTTCACTATCAGAATGCACATCTACAAATGGTTGTGAATGAGTATGGAAACCTTCGTAAACCTGTTGCAGATACCAAGCAGACAATCGCAATTCTCTGTGACTTTAATGTTTTATTACTACAATTTAGTGTACCAGTCCCTGGTCACAAGTTTTAGTTCAGTAAAAACTCTCTGCAGACTGGAGCATTTTCTTGTTCAAATCTTTAATTTTATTTTATTATGATTTTGTGGAAGTTTCATTACTACTACTTTCTTGAATGATGTGTAAAGGTATATTCACAACATTTAATCAGGCTTATGTTTAAGAAAATTTCTACAAATTTGATGAGCAAGGTTATTTATCTGTTGTCTCTGGACCATTAAAATTTTGCTTTCAACCAATGGGTACCAAAAACACTGACCTCCAACCCCCATCAAACTTGTGATCACTGTCCATAAACTTTTCACCACTTGGGTGGTGGCAGCAGGTGGTTTTCTTCAGGTGTTATAGTTTAATCTACTAATACTTGCTTGAATAAGGCCAATTATTTTTTTTTTCAAAACCATTAGCCATTTAAAATCATAATCAGAATATGATAGAAGACTTGCTTACAAAACACAGTAAATACTGTGTAAGTTTGCACGAACATGACTATTAAAGAGCACACATGACAAATGTAAGTGACTTTAAAGGGGTAATTGGTAACAGAGTGGGATATGACACCAGAAATACTCAGCGAAAATTTGCAAACAAAAGCTATAATAAATAAATAAATCGGTAGATATATAAATAGAAATGAATTCTAAGAAATAAGATAAAAGTAAAGTCTTTCATATAAGGCAGAGTAATCATGCATTGTTAAAAAAAAATATGTCAGCAGTAAACCAAATATTCTTATTGTCCTTGTAAGTTTTATTTAAATAAATTTTACACCAAATGAGTGTAATTTTTACCGGTCCACATATGTCACAGGTGGATAAACGTATACTTTAGATCAATCATACAATACTTTTTCACTCTTGTAAAGGAAAACTAAGATAATTTTTTTAATATAATAAATAACAGAAATTGAAAATTCTGAAAGAACTCGTCATCAGTACTTTCAAGTACTTTGATTCCATTTCGGAACTTGAGGTAAATCTGAAAAACACTTTATATATTATAATTCTCTTTATTTTCAAAAGAGATAATGAGTCATTGGCTCGTTGATGTACATATCAGCCTATAGCAACATAGATTTCCATCCTTCATAAAAATGTTTGAATGTTTATCTTATGAAAAGTTTTTCATGGGTCATATTGTATAGTCTGTCGGACAACTTACATCATGTGAAATACCAATATTACATAAGTTTATCTCACTGTTTGTGCATACAATATATTTGACAGCATTTATGTAGCACTTTGTTCAAAAATAAAAATGTGCACACTCTTGATATTTCAATAATTAACATGATTGATATACCTTTGTTCAGTACTTAACATAGCAGGTGAACAAGAAATTAGGACATCAAAAACCAGACACACATACATAACTAATAAAAATGTAGAAAATATAAATTTTTGGACTTGCCTGTTGAATGCTACAGGCAGTCTGATTGATGTGATATGAATTGTTTTTCAAGATGATTAATTTCTTAGCCATTAATTAGTTAAGGGTATTTTAAATGAATCTACTTAATTTGTGCCATTCTTACGGTATTTATGCTTCCTCGCCTTTAGTAGAAAAGTTCCACGTGCATCAGATGTCTGCAAGTGTGTACTTTATACTGGTATAAATAGCATGTCAGTTAGGACTAGATAGTGAACTCTCTACAGTGACTAAAATAAATTATAGATGTGGCTGTTAATTTGGAATTTTAATGTGCATATTTGAGTTGGCATTAACCTTAATTTGTTACTTACTTGGATAAGTACTTTTGTATTGGTTCCTTCATATTTCAAGTTATGGCCATTACCCCCCAAAATCTATATCAGATATCAGATTAGAATTGGATAGAATTTATGAGTTTTAAACTAATGGGCTGGTTACTAGACATAAAATTTCAGGGATTCTGGGTTGATCCATAGAAAAATTCTTATGAAAATATCAATTAAATAGTGCATTATGTTCCCATTATTGGAAGTTATTGAACAATCATGGTGTCTCATAGCTCGTCCTTTGTGAAGGGTATCGGGAGTTATTGTACAAATGATATCAAAAGAAATCCACCCAAGCAGTGAGTGCTCAATCCCCCACCCCAATTGACAGGGGCATAACATATAACACCATTGTTCTACTTATATGAAAGTTAATGATACAAATCATTAAGTCACTTTATTGTAACAAACCAGTTTCAATACATCGATTAATGATTATATGATTATTATGTATCGAAACAGAAAAATATAAAGTTGCAACTGAATAGGGTGTATTCTACAAAGACTACAAAGTATATTAAAAGTATATAAATAGTACAAAAATATCTGTCTTGCTGTGCCTTTCATCTGAACATTTATTTTATTTTATTTCCTAAACCGTTTGCAGTACCAAATGAGCTTTTTCTATAAAAAAAAAATCCTGTTTTGAACCAGTAATGTTGCAGATTTTACCTTCAGAGTGGAGAGAGAGAGAGAGAGAAAGAGAGAGAGAGAGAATTATGAATAGCTTACATCTATACATGTCACTTTCATTCACTGAATATGTTATCAGCGTTATCAGAGGGAGCATGCAACAGGATGATGCACTTGTGAAAATAAAGTATTTTGGTAAAGAACTGTGAGAATATAAATACATTGCAATCATTTATATAAGATGTAGTAATAACTCTGTAAGCTATTAGCAATTAAATTCAAATAGAGATTACATGTAAATGCTAACTTTATTCCCTACGTCATTGGTGATAATGCCCCTCCCCCTGCATCTTTTGTATTCCCAACATCCCCTGGACTTTTAGAATATGTAACAGGCACACCGACGGAAAGTGCACATGCAGGTGTAGAATGAGCATGTAACATGATGATGTGTCAATGCAAAACCTCAAAGTGATAAAATATAAATACACTGAACACTGCAGAAGAAACTGTACAAAAATATCTTGTAAACTTGATGTTATTCCCCTCCATTTGTATAACCATGTCTTCCTATTCCCTACATTGTTTGGAGTAGAATGAATGTACAAAAAACATTTTGAAAAGCATGAAAATACTCGAATTTCCAGATTTGTAACATTTTTAGTTGCAGCTTAACGGGCGATTTAACCCAATCCCCCCTCCCCCCTCCCCCCACAGAGAGAGAGAGAGAGAGAGAGAGAGAGAGAGAGAGAGAGATTTTATCTCAATTCTGAATATTATGTGATAACACTTATCTATTAACTTATGTGATATGGTATCAGAGGGAGCATGTAACAGGATGATGTGTCTGTCATCATAAACCACTTAGGTAGTAAAAAGAAGCTAGTCAATGTTGGTGGTTTTGCACAAAATTATAATCGCAAGGTACACTTAGTAAGGTTATAGGTTATAGGTCACTAATTTATTTTAAGATTTTGTTTCAGTTACATATCTAACATTAGATTAAACAATGACTAATAACATTCTTTGAGATTCAACACAAGGCAAAGGAATGATTCTACACAGCAGTGTTTTCATTTATTGTTAAATGTTGACAGATTTAATGTTTTTACTGATAAGAGTGAGATTACTTTAAATTTAAAGTGGTTACCTGCAAATGTTAACTTAATTCCAAAACTATAACAAAATTATACCCTAAGTATTTGGTGATATTGGTCAAAATGCCAGCTTTGCAAAAATAGCTTAACAGTTTTAATTTACTATATAGTACCTTTTCCTTATATATATAGGTCTCTTCAAAAGTTATTTAAGAGCACAATATAACAGAAAACAGCACTAAGAAAAATACAAATTCAGATTTTTTAGAAAAACCATTTTCTTCATCAGGAAAAAACAATTTTTAAAAAAATGAAGCATTAGCTATTTTGTATTATATACGAATCTCATTTATTCTCAGATATGTCAGGAGCATGCAACAGGATGAACTATTCAAAAATAAAGTAATTAGGTAGTAACTTAAATGTGATATCTCTGGATGGTTAACATAAAACTACACGGAAGGTTAACATAAAAACTACACCGAGTTGTAGTAGTAACAATAAACAGCTAGTAGCAATTAAATTAAAAATAGAAAATGCTATAAATGCTTACTTTACTTTTCTTAAAGTATATTTAAGGTACAAAATTGTTCAATAAGTCATTGGTGAGATTATCACTCCCCTGCATCTGTACCAATGTCCCTCCCCTGTATCTGTACATCCATGCCTTTGTATTTCCAACACCCTTTGGAGTGACAGAATGGACCTTTGGTTTATGTAAGACAGGATATATCCACTGAAAGTGCTCACTGCATAAGATTTGTTGCTAAAATCTTAATGAATATGCACTGTTGCAGGAGAGAGAGAGAGAGAGAGAGAGAGAGAGAGAGAGAGAGAGAGAGAAGGGGGATTTAACTGAACTTGACTATTCTCTTTAATTCTCTGATATGTTATCAGAAGAAGCATGCAACAAGATGATGTGTGTCTGTCAAATAAAGAAATGCGAAATCTCTGTGAGTAAACTGCAAAGCAATATATCAGCTGAACAACTCACAGTAGCAAGTAAATTAAAAGGGAGATACATGTAAACGTTTACTTTGAAATGTACAAAATTATCCTGTAAATTGGTTATGATGTCATTCATCGCAATCTGAGAGAGAGAGAGAGAGAGAGAGAGAGAGAGAGAGAGATATTAAATGTTTACACACGTATCTTATGATAACAGAGGAGCACGAAAAAGGATGACACATTGTCAAAATAAAGTTTTGAGGAAGGAAATGGAATGTGTGGTTTAAATATAAATATACATGTACAAGTTAGATTACATGTAAAATGTCAATTTTATTTATAAAAGTATATTTGATAAGCAGACTTGTATCCTAATTATTAAGAACTAAAAACACTCTCCCGCATCTGTACACCCATGCCTTTGTATTCCCTACATCATTTAGAATAGAACATGAACTTTCGCATATGTACGGGGAATATCTAAAAAAAAGTGCACAAAACGTTTAACAACTTTTGTTTCAAAAAAAAAGAAAGATTGAAAATATTTGTTGATAAAACTCCTGTTTCGAAAAACTATTGCCGATTTACGCATTATTTTGGAGAGAGAGAGAGAGAGAAAGAGAGAGAGAGAGAGTATAACTGAACCATTAATACATGTTGTATTACATGCTTACACATCTGTTTAAGTCGGAAAATAGAACTGTCTCTGAAAGAGGCTAATACCCCTCCCCCTGCTATTTATCAAGGGACAAATTGTATGTATGGCCAAATTGTTGTAGTAGAAAAATTCTGTGACGGAAATGGCAATAATTCTGCAAAATACATCTGATCAAACTTTTCAGAAAAATTGGATCATACATCATTAAATAATTATATAATACAGGCAAAAATAGGAATATAGAAATATAGAGAAAACATATATAGAAATACCCTGCAGAGTTCAGGAATTTTTGTTTAAAAGCTATGACGGGTTGATTACACAAAATGGGATCCCTCATTATGTTGAAAAAACCATTAAGTTCAACTACCCATAAAATATGAAAATAAATAATATAATCCAACCAAAATAGGATGTGCAAATGTTCAATGTATATACATGTAGAAACATCCTGCAAAATTTCAGACTTCTTAGTTAAAAGCTGCAAGAGGAGTTGATTACACAAAATGCGTACCCTTCATGCAGATTGACATACAGGCTGAAACCTATATACCCCCAACTTCGTTTGTGTGGTGTGTGTGGGGTGGGGGGTGTATAATGAGAGAAACTCCTGTGTGGCTTAATTATAAGTAAGCTGCACCAGCAATGAGTAACTCTCTATAGCTATTTTACACCTGAAAAAGACATTACATGTGAATTAAACTTTGATGTGTCTTATAAGCCTTTTAGGCTGAAATGTAAAAGCTTTTATTTATGTAAAATATTTGTGTATATTATGGCTTTAACACATAAAATATTTTGAAACTTTTAAACTTTGAAGTTTTATCTTCTAAAATTACATTAAAAAAAACGGAAATACCCTAATAAGTTGAAGATAAGGTCACTCCCCGCATTAGTACACTCATGCGTTGTATTCCCTATACTATTTGGAGTAGAAAATAAATTGAACTCTGTTGTCAAGGAAGATGCACAAAAAACTGTCAAAACTTTTTTTTAAAAAAAAGCACGAAAATATTTCTGGATAAAAAAATCCTGTTTCGAAAAAGTACGGTCTGTTTCAGATTTACAGTTATCTTGAGAGAGAGAGAGAGAGGAGAGAGAGAGAGAGAGAGAGAGAATTTAATTGGACTCTGAATATCATATGTTTACAATTGTCTCTTTACTTCAGGGGGGGCATTTAACAGGGTGATGTTTCTATTAGGCCTACTCCAGTAGTACAACATGTGTTAATGTAAACAAATTCGGCAATAGGGACGAACTTTATCTCTCAGCTGCTGTACTGATATACTACACACATAGTAAATGCATGTTAATGAGTCATGTAATCACAGTCCTCATACCGCTATATCTATTTAAGAAAGAATCACATTTTTGTTAAAATCATGCCTACAAAGCGATTCTCTTGGAGTGACAGTTACTAGTCATAAGCCTCATTTTTTCCATTTCCAAAACCATGGATCAATCTGGAAAAATGCAAAGCGTGGATAAAAGCATGTGAATGACCTTATGACAAACTTAATACCAGCAAAATCAACAAATACCTTTATGTCTGTGTAATTATTTAATTTTTAATTAATAACACTTTACTAAAGTAATTTTACCGTATATAACATAAATCACAAAATACTTAACATAATTCATAATTTAAGTATAAAATATATTTGCATTTGCTTTTTTATTATCAAAACGTTCAAAAATTATTAAGAAATCCATCAATATTAATATTTATAATTTCATTAAGTAAATTTATATTTCAATTTTACAGCATTTTGAAAAATGATATCCATCTGAATCCCACCCAAATCCAGTAAATGCTGATCCATACACAACAAGTAAATCTACAGAAAAAAGAAAACCTCCAAAAAAGAGAATTGCTAGTATTCCATCTGCCAAAAAACTAATGACATTATTAGCAGATGAAAATCTAATGACATCTATCTCATATGAAAATCCATCGACATCACGTGCACAGATATTAAGGAAAATATTGATACTTCTATCCAAGGCTTTGTCGGTAGCAGAAACACCTCAATGTCCTCTATCATATCTTGTTTGAAAAATGAAAATAGTTTGATTGAACAGCCTGTTGTTAAATGCAAAAATTGTGGACAAAATACCAGCTTGTCAAAACCAGACTTAAAAAAAAAAACTAACAAAATGCACTTTCGTGCAAAAATTACAGGAACGTGATTCCAAGTGTTTCCATAACACGGGATCAGTCCTTCTACTTTTGAATTTGGATCAATTTCTATCCCAAAATCTGGCATAATTCAATTATTCAAATTTATTTTCTTAGGTCCAAAAAAAATCACCCCTCTTGCTTTTAATACTGTTGATTTCTTTTAAAGACTTGGTTCTCAATTGATGATAGATATTTTTCAGAAAATTATTTTAATACAAATAAACATGACCAGGCCACTATATATAAGTATAATATAGGAGGTACAAGCTGATAGTGAAAGTTGCACCTACTGCACCTCTTTAGATTTCTCGCTAACTGTAGGATACATGCTTGATTTCTTGAAATGTATATTTAATGAACAAAATTACCCCTACATATTTGGTGATATTGTCTATATACCCATGCCTTTGTATTTCTACAATATTTGGAGAGGATAGTGAACTTTGAAAAAAAATAATGACAATATTTTGGTCAAAAATCCTTTTTTATCACACTAAACTAAACATAATTTGATTTAATACAAGTACCGGGCCTAAAGATGAACTTTAGGATAGTGAACAAGTGTTTCGATATTTACATTAATAGTATGTTGTTAGTAGAACCAAACCCTCAGGTCTATAGCGAAAGATTTCAAATTATAACTTTGACGAACACCTGTAACTACATACATACAGTAAAGTACTAGTTATATGTAATTTACAAGGACAAAGGTTGAGGGAGAGATGATTTTATCTGAACTGAATTATGAACATTATATTTACAATCCAAATCAAATAAATGTAATAAACCTTTTGACGAGTGATTCGATCTAACACAGCATAGACTGAAAGCTTCACATGCTATCTTTCGTTTTCTGACGTCATATTGTGTATCGCAGGCACACGTTTTTTCAAAGACGGTGGACGGAACTAACCCAGTTTGATCCAACAAAAAATGGTTCGGTATTCCTAGGTCCAAAACTTTTAAGTTGTAAGTGAAGGATTGTAAATATAAGCATTTCGAGGTTTATTCAAATTAGCGCGACAGCCATTCGATCTAAACCATCATAGATCAATTTACAACAAAGTTTAATGCTTAAATAAGAGTACATTCTTCATTTTTAGTATCAGAGGAAGCATCAAACAGGATGTGTAAAAGTAATAAATATAAATACACTGAGCTGTAGTAGCGACCATATACAGCCAGTGGCAATTAAATTAAAGAAAAATTACACGAAAATGCTAATTTTACTTCCAAAAGTATATTACTGTACATAATTGTTCAATAAGTGATTCGTGATAATATCACTCCCCTGTGCGACCCCCACCCCGTATTTGTACAACCATGCCCTTGCAATTCCAACACCCTTTAGGATGGAATGGACTTTGGTGTATGCAAGAAGGGAAAGTGTCAGAAAATCATGAAATAATTTTGGTAAAATCATACATGAAAATGCACTGTTGCAGAAATACCTTCTCAGAGAGAGAAGAGAGAGAGAGAGAGAGAGAGAGAGAGAAAGAGCATGAGCTTGAATTAATTGCAATAGGAATAGTAACTGCTTACATACATGTATGTCTCTTGTGGTCTCAGATATGTTATCAGAGACTTAGTAAACAGTGCCCAACCCGATGCAACATGATTATTATCACACATCTACTTCTGATAGGCAAATGACAATGTGAATAGAGCTTAATTACATATTTGACCACAGGGATATCTGAACCAAATTCAAACATTAAAAACACTTTTAGTACATTTTTGTACAATAATGTACAATCATGTGTGTTTGTGTAACATGAATCACTGTAAAAACTGATTTTAATAAAAAATAGTTAATTTTTCAATATGATAATGAGTTTATATATATATATATATATATATATATATATAATATATATATATATATATATATATATAATTTCTTAAAAATTAAGAGCTTATGATCATTCACGGCTCTTTGATATAATTTCAAACATATTATTTAGACACATAACTTAATAACATGTAAATAGATATAACTTTACATGTGAGTTAATTTCGAATTAATCTAATTATAGGGCTGTCATCACTCATTAAATCTAATTATTGTTACATGTTTTACTGGTAATTTTATACTGACAGCACATTAATAATAAGGCCTGTCAGTTACCTGTGTTACAGTAAAAAGATTTAACTTTACATGTGAAGTTAAGTTCGAATTAATCTAATTATAGGGCTGTCATCACTTATTAAATCAAATTATGGTTACATTTAAACAATCATTTTACTGGTAATTTTAATTGGGAAGGTGACAACATGTAAAAAGTATTGCAGATGTAAAGATTTCAACTGTATATATAGAATAAAAAGATATAAAGTTACAATTTTTTTAAAGTTAATGAAGATTAACTGTATAAAACTTGAATCAAGCTGTTAAAATGAAAAATCTGGTCAGTCAATTATGAACTATACCATGCATACAAATTAAGGAAATCTGGTTACTAATAATTTTAGATTCATGGAAATTGATCTTACCTGTACAATTGTAGGTATTGTGTTAATTAGGTCATTGTTATAATTTGTCTGCTGTGTAAATATATTGTCGATCATTTTTGTCAGTAGCGGCCCATTACCCTGACCATACAGTACACATAGATCAAATATCTTCGGGATGTCAAACAGGAAGTTTTCATACAAAATTTCTCCAAACACACTTGGCGTAATGTGGTGTTCCTGTTTAAAGAAAATGATGAATAATGGGTAATTAAGACTGTTATAAATACAATCAATTTTCGCTCCATAAATCAGAGTAGGGAGCATTTGTTAGGGTGGGTATTGGGAAAAACAGCATATTGCAATATATTGCAATATTTAAGAAAATATTGTAATACATATTGCAATATATTGCAAAGTTAATGAATGCTTATAAGTTGTGTATTTTTGTATTTCCAAATGCAACTATTGTCGTCTGCCATTATCGGTTGTAACATGTATACATGTCTATATCTCAGACACGCTTTATTTTGTATGTAGTTGACAAACACTTACGAGATAAAGATTATATTACAGCCTTTTGAGTGTTAATAACAAAAAAAAATGACCGTAAAACATAATCTACTGATTTTTTAAAATTTCCGCGGTATACCGGTTTTTTATTTTGCGTACTGGTATATTGTATCGACCCTGCCATACCGCAATATACCGGTATACCGGTAATATCACACACCCCTAAATATTTATGTGTCACATAAACCAAAATTGTAACTGGGCCTGCGAGAAACAGTGCAAAAGAAGACTATCTAAAGTATTTTGAAGTCCAAATATATTTCTTCTGTGTTTTTCCCTTGGTGTATTGCTGCTAGAGCTAGAAATGTCCATAATGGCAAAATTGGACTAAACAAATTTTGGTGGGTGACGATTCGAGGTTTTATTGTACATTGCAACAGAAGGCCTTCCTGGTCAGTGGACGCCATAACATAATATATTAGTTTCTTTTTCAAACAGCCTCCACATGTCATGGTGTGCTTGGCATGCTAAAGAACCCTGCTGTATAATGCCATCAGCGCAACGCACAGGCAAAATTTCTGCACCTTTGCCTGTAGCTGGAGAGGTCTCAATATAAGTGAAATATTCTTGACTGGGACGTTAAACACCATTCATCAACTCAACTCTCAACTCCATTAATAGAAACTAACTACTGTAACTGTAGATTACCAGGATTAAGATTATCAGCGGTCCAGTAGCCCATGGCTCCTAAAATTACTGGGTAAGTCTGGGTCCATATATTTTCCATATTTTAGCTTTAATTACTTTCACAACTTCTTTTCTAAGGCAAACTGAGCCCCTAACTCAAAATAGTTAAGCTTTATCGATTATCATGTTTATCCCTGTATTACCTTGGATTCTTTGTAGGTAGCCATTCTTAGACAGGTCATAAATATTAGTCTGTTTACTTCATTATGTCTCTGTATCCCTTCCTCCGGTAACTCGTATATAACATCATATGATCTATATAGAAAACAAAATCAGACAATTGGTATATATATCACAAGTAGATATACATGTATATAAAGATGGAAAATCAGTCTAGAATCACTATTTATATTCATCCATGAATGGTGTGAACAATTGACGTATCACAGACCACGCCCACAATGTTCCGACACTGGCCGCCATCACGGTACCAAAGCTGCGTCACAGCAACTAATGAGGTACTAGTGTCAGTGACATCATTAAATGGCCTTATTCAGACCGAGTTTTCATTCTTTTTGGGTGTAAATCAAGCATCTGGTCACTTGACGGAACATTATGGAGGGGCCGGCGATACGTCAATTGGTTGGTAAATTGCTATGTATCTTAGAAATCAATAGTTAAAATGTCTTTTAAGTAAACAGCCTTTTGATTTTAATAAACAGTAACTTCTAATTTATGTAATCAACTTTGTATGAATCTATATCACAATGGAAGGTTAAAATTGGAAAACAAATCTGAGCCAATAAAACCATGTATCTCTTATCATCATACCTCTGATTCTGCCAAAAAACTTCCAGACTCAGTCTGACCTTAGTGAATCTCAACTTCTTGGTGAAAGCATAATTAACATCCTTTCCATCCTGGACCAACTAAGTCAGGATTCAAACCCAAAACAGTCAATCTGTAATTTCAGTCCAATGCTTTGAAGGACAGAGATACTGTATGTTACAATCCATTTCATAAAAATAAAATTACCTTGGAGCAAATCTCAGATATGTATCTATCAATCCCAGTAAACTCTCATCAAAGATCGCCTTAAAATAAAAAACGAGAATTATTTAATTTTTAGTTATTGGTAATGAAGTATTGAATCTGAAATTAAAACAAGAAAAATTCTAATTTTAAATCCAAAACAAACGTACCAATCCATTTCCAAACTACAATCCCAAAGCAAAGTTAAAACTTTGAAGCTGGCAAATTAGGTTAAACATGTGAACTTCTGCCAGGGAAGTGAGACTGGGTGCTCCAGAAGGGTAAGCACCTCCTGCTTAGCTAGCTACACCCGCCACTAGTTGCTGGTATAATGTTTTCATCCTGGTAGTCGAAATTGCTAATTAAACAAGGTTTATACTTTCATAAATTTTGGAAATTTGGCTGATAATAATTTTAAGTTTGTGGAAACATAAAAAAATGGTTCAACTAATAGAACTGGTTTTATAATATCTTAGTTTTGTTAGTATGAACATATTTTTTTTTAAATTTCTTATTTCTGATGTATGTATTACCTGGCACCAGAATTTGTCATGTGGCTGCTGCAGTAACCAATGAAGATCTTCCATGATGAACTTTAATCTATCTGACCACTCCTCGTATAAACCATGGTCATCTTTGTCCACTGGTGGAGGCTGGTAAGATACAAAATTGATATCTTCTTGCCATCTTGGATGCTAAAAGTAAATTATACAACATCTTTACATGAGCTTAATAAATACTGACCCCTTATCAATATCAGTGTTTTAAAATTTTGAATTTCAAAATGAAATATTGGCCTTTATAAACTAGAACTGTCTCTTGAGAGCCAAATAATACTCCCCCCCCCCCCCCCCCCCCACATCTACAAGGGTTTAATGTTTTCCTGTGACCTTGACATTTCCAATATGACCTTGGTTGAAGGTCATGACACACCTTCAGACCAGGTTGTTCATGTGAAGTTTTATGACAGTTGTCCAAAGGAATTATGAGATATGGCCTGGACCAATTTTACACTGACAGACAGACAGACAGACAGACAAGACAGACAGACAAACAGACATGGTGATTCCTACATGGTCCGTCTTTTAGCCTTGTGTTAGAAGGCTCACTTTTCACCCAGGAGGGATGGGTTGGATCCTCAGACAGGACAATCTATAAGGAAGTGGATTTTTTCAGGTGTTTCCTCCTGTTACAGCTTTTATAAATCACTTGTATCCAGATCCTGGGACTCCTGTAGGTCACATTTAGGCCACAACATGAAATGGACCAGATGACCTGATCTAGTTTCCTTAGAACTTGAAAGCAACTGGCAATAATGTTAAGAAATAACTGTCATGAACAGAAAAAAAGATGTACATATATGTGAATTTGTCTGGGTAGATAAGTTGGAAGACATTTACATTTACATTTACTGAATACTGTGAAGGGCTTATCAGCATCAACTCACAGGAGTACTTGTGTGACGTGGCTTCTCACAAGGACTTTTTAACGGGTTAAAAACAGTTAAAACTATTTACACTAGTTGCCACTTCGCTCTACTCTGCACTGGAACTGTGGAGCATGATCTTAAATGACTCCACAGTTGCCTGTGTGACAACCTTCTCTGGTAGCGTGTTCCACTCTGGGATGGTGCGAGGGAAAAAGCTATACTTGTAGGTGTCGGTGTTGCAGCTGATAGGGATAAAGCTGATGCTGTTGTGCCCCTAGCTGATAGGGATAAAGCTGATGCTGTTGTGCCCCTTGTCTGTCTAATGGATGGTGTTACGTCATTGGGTAGGCAGAGCACTCCAATTCTATTGACGCACTTATAAAATTGCACAAGTCGCTGGTCTTGTCTGCGTTGCTTAAGTGTCCGCCACTGGAGCACTTGCATATATGGTAGTGCAGGAGGTCTCTGGTTTGATCACTGGTCAAAGCCTGCATTTTTCTGCATCTCCTTCTTGTTAGTTTAGTGGCCAATGTGGCACATTTTCTGCATCTCCTTCCTGTTAGTTAGGTGGCCAATGTGGCAATCAGAAGTTATGGACTGCATTTGCATGCCATATAAAGTCCATAGAGATACATTTTTCTTCATTCTGATATAATTTATTATAAGTCATGGTAAAACCTTCAATGAGGTATTCAAATTCTGATCAATATTATTGGAAATTATACATCAAATATAACAGCTTAGATGACATAATGACTGAAAAACAGAGTTAACAGTCAGTCTGAGTAAAGTTTTTACTAAATGGCTAGTGATCATCTGAAAGACATATACAGCTGTTCATGGACAGACTCTTGGCACGACTAGCCTACCAAGGACCTGGGGACTGTCTGAATTAATTATGCTGATGTAAAATCATTCTACATTTTACCAGTTCATTGGTCATTAAAACTAATGAAATACAAATACTCACCAATAACGGAATTATCTCTCGCTTCTCTTTATCTATTTCAAACTCTGTTTCACGTTTATCCAAAGGGACTGACATTTCACACTTTTCAGCAACTTTATTTTGTGATCATTAAAATGTTTGACAATTGGATCGTTTCCCGTTATAATTTTACCTATCAAACTTTATCATGTTGAGTCAAATCGTCATTTTAGATGAAAACGGAAAAGAATTCGACCAGAAAACTTTAAAGTAAATACTATTGTATAACTTTTTGCGATTTTAACATTTTTTGTAATGCCAAAAGAGTTGATTTTTCATGTCGACACAAGGGAGATACGTTTTGGGATGGGTACGTTTTTGTTCCATCAATCAAGCGTGTAAAGGATGTTGATTTTTTAGCCACCGGGAGGGATAACATTCACTTTTTTTAATTTTATGAAAACATTAGCAAATTATGGGAGATGAGAAGGACAGAACGTTGTGGGTCGGGAACCTGTCAGACAGAGTGACCGAGGAGTTGTTGTTTGAACTATTTTTACAAGTATGAAACTGTATTACACTTCACTTTTGTTTTCTATGTAGGCCTAGCTCTCTTTTGGAAATCCCTCTAGTGATGGATCATCTCTTTGGAGTGTCCATATCACCACCCACTGCCCTTTACCAGTGTGTATGCTTTGAACATGCTACCAATAAGAATCTATGATATGTTATCATTAACCCTAAGGTGCAAGTTGGCCTTTACTGATTCACCTGGTATCAGTATAATGGACGCTTGTCTGCGGCGTACTGACTCTGTGAGCTAGCACGGGAAAGTCGCCCTGAGTGTGTGCTAGTACAAGGCAGACCATACAACACACTAGCACTTCACATGCATACACAAAAATTGTTCATAGATTAATCCATAGAGATTAATTAAACAGTTCTCGTCGTGAATAGCTGAAAAATTGCTGATGCGACATTAAGCAACATTCAACCAGCCAACCAACCTAAGATGCAAGCTGAACAACCAGTCTCAACACATGTGCCTTTCACCACCTATTCAGGCAGATCTGAATGTGAGAAAGTTTTGTCAGTTTGCTTGCCGAAGGTTGGTCAGTCATTCTCTGGTACTCTGGTTTTCTGCACCATCCCAGAACTGACTTACACAGTACTCAATAGGCCATGTTATCATAGGATAAGGTGGCCTATCGAATAATATCTGATTATGGCAGTATATTCATGAAGTTGAATGTAACAAGGTTGATTTACATGTATTAACTTCAACACTGCTGAGTTTGACTTTGGCAATTGATTTGGAAAAATGCAATTTCATAATATCAAAATTTTACTTTGCCTATATGATGTGAAAAAAAATCCATTGGTCAATTTTTATTTTTTTTTCAGTCTGGTCCCCTGGAGAAGGTTAAGATACCACTGGATCCAAATGGAAAGTCTAAAAGATTTGCTTTTATTACATTTAAACATTCGTGTTCAGTACCTTACACAATAGAATTGATGAATGGTGTTGGATTGTTTGGTAACCAGCTGAGACTACAGACAAGACAGGGTAATGTTACGTGTATTTTGAAATGTGTATCTTAATGTAAATATAGTATCTTACTATCAGTAATAAAAACGAGGGGGTATAAAATGTGTAGGCGGGCTGGCAAAATCTTGCACCCAATTTTCAATGATCTATATTTCAATAAATGTCTATTGGATTCTTATAATATTTACACATAATATCGGGCATGACCTCAATTTTTAAAATATATTTTTGATTTTAAAATTTTTTTGATACTTTTGAAGTTATTACAAAAAACATGGGCTACACTTTTTTTAATCGGTAAAAATTCATCCGAGGCAAGATAACAAATTTTTACCACCCAATTTTCATTGATCTATATTTCTTTAAATATCTATTGGATTTTTATAATATTTTTTACATAATATCGGGCATGACCTAAATTGTTTAAATATATTTTTGATTTTAAAAAATATTTGATATTTTTGAAGTTATTAAAGAAAATACGGGCTACACTTTTTCCAATCGGTCAAAATTCATGCGAGGTAGGAAGAGTGAGGTTTGAACATTGATCGATATCTCTCCACATAATTATGCTTGCCTATTAAATTTTTCAACAAATACACGGTGGATATATATCTTTAATAGCAAAAAAGGGTATTTCCTATAATGGAGTGGTTTTCTTTTTATAAACGATTGTTTGTGACAGTTTATTGTTCTTTAATTGCGATAAGAACGCCGCCATCTTTGATCAAGGCACGACAGAGTCACCATTACACAGGAGGGATTTACAGAAAAATAACTTATGGCGTCGTACTTATAGAACAATCAAATGTCACAAAAAACTTTTTAATTAAAAAAAAACCTGTCAAAATGGGGAAAATCTGTCTAATTTTAACCATTTCATTTTATTTGTTTTTATGGTACAAATATGTCAAAAACAGATAAATCCGTTGAATTGGTCAGCCTGGTTTTGTACCTATGCCCTTTATCAAGAATGTTTACTTGAAAAATAAACAAACTTAAGGCCAAGGTACTGGTAAACAAGAAAACATTCCTGATGAAGGGCATGTCTGAAACATCAAAAATGTGTTATGTATCTTTAGTATTTCACACATTTTAATAGAAGATAGAGGATAAGTGATTATGTAATATTGGATTTACAAAATAAACAAGTTGAATAAAATTTTATGCAACGAGCCCTGTTCATTTACAATAAAAAATAAACATAATAATCCATGTCTAAACCACAGTCCAGAAGCAAAGTAAAAACTTTTGAAACTGGCAAGTTAGGTTAGACACGTGAGCTTCAACTAGGGAAGTGAGGCCAGGTGCTGTGGAAGGGTATGTGCCTCCTGTTCAGCTAGCTACACCCACTACATGTTATTTATTCAACAATTTTTATAATGTTTTATTTCTGAATTAAAAAAAGTTTCAAGGATATATTGTTCAAATTATGGAAATATGGGTGTATAACACTAAACATGTTATGACTAAAGTTAGATAACCAATCCTGTTGGATTTGAATTGAAGTGGTGAGATTCACTATGATCTCATTCTATAAGCTGGCCCTTTAGTCAGTTAAACATAAGTTTATATGTTCGGTTGATTTATAAAAAACATAAATTGCAACCACTGTGAAAGGTTTAATACATGAGGAAGCGAATAACTTAATAATTATTTGTTGTTTAAAAAATATATGGATTGTTATATGATAAAATATACCGGCCCATTTTCAGAAATTACTGGAATTTACAATACAGTGGATAATGAGTGGCTGTCCAACATTCAACAGTAGAACACACAATTTGTTCACGACAGCTAAATCACGACGATTTTAAAAGGAAAATTTCCAGCAAACGTCGAAAAACGTCTATCAAGATAAACAAAGAAGAAATAGTTTTTTGACTTCATTCTTTGTTTGTTGCATACAAGTTTTCTTTGTCAATGATTTGAGTGTCTGAATGACGTAATGCATGTTTTTGTTTTGGCGAACATTTATTCGTTTATACTAGTACATTCTATAAGCTGGCCCTTTAGTCAGTCAACAATAAGTTTATATGTTCCATTCATCAGAGTTGTACTATACTTTTGTTTTGTCAGAAATATACTACTGTCTAAATTTTCTGTTAGCTAAAATAAGAAAAATCTCAAAAACAAAGGTATACCCCATCATGCAAAGCATTTCCTTAGCTTTTGGTTAAATATTTTTTGGTCCTTTGGATACTTTTTCAAACCCTTGAAAAAATTTTGGTTTCATAATTTTGGTCCAAGCACTACTATTGAGGAATTGTGTTCCAAAATAACTGCCTATTGCTGTAACATTAAAACTGGTAACATATGTTATATAATGGTAGAATGATTAAATAAATACTTAATTTTATTTTTCAGGATCTACACATAGTACAGGATCCACAGGTTCTCCTTCAGCGTACAATCCCCGTGGTGAACCCCAGCGAGGAGATTCCCAGCATAGGAGTCCACGTTATGGTGGCAATATGAACAGTCCTGGGGCCATGCAGCGATCAAATACATGGCATGGACAGGATATGGCTAATCAAGTTTTATCTGGTCAGGGTAACCTTCAAGGTCAGGTTCAAGGTTACATGGCTCCAGGCCACAATAAGGGTAGGGACAGTGGATCAGAATCACCTGGTGTGTTTGACAGGTCAGGACAATCAGAGATTATCCAGTTTGATAATCCACACTGGAGTAATAGTAGTGGTGGTGGTGGACAACTTCAGTCACAAAATTTAGATCCTGTTTCAATGGCGATTCGACGAGAAAGAATTCTACAGCAACAAAATGCCATGATTGATGCACACAGAATGCAGCCTCAACAAGCACCACCAAATCTGTACAATTATTTGACACAGAACCCATACCAGCAACGGCGGGGCAGACCACAACAATATAGACGTTATTGATCATGTGACTTCATTACCATCATTCATAACTTTTTATCATACACATATACAGGGGTTCAAAATTATGTTTTGTAATGGAAGATCCAGGATCTTTTGGCAGGTCCCACATAAAGTTTTGAAAGTCCAATATCATCATTGAAGGATCCATATGCACTGATTATAGACAAGGAGAATGACAGGTTTATCTCAAAGGTCCCAATGTAAAATCAATAGGTCCCAGACCTCAGACCTGGTGAATTTTGAACCCCTTTTTAATTCCTTTCCATATGATTGAACAATTTCATGGGTTCCAGTTTGTACACCTGGTCTAGAGAAGCCTTCTTTAATGCTGTTGTGCTTGGACCAATAAACTAATAACAGAAGTAATTACAGTAACAATGTAAATGGGGAATTTTCATGTTCATTTAAATATACAGTCAAACCTGTCTATAAAGGTCAACCAAGTAAACCAGTAAAAGTGGTCTTTATATACAGGTCCAAATTATATGAATAAACAATTGGGATACAATTCTACTGGTCCTTATAAGCGAGTGGCCTTTATAAAGAGGCGGCCTTTTAGGCAGGTTGGTCTGTATTCATGTGAGGTTTTCAGTTTCAAAATTTTCTTGACTGTAAAGTGGCTTCATGGCTATTCTGTTGCAAAACTTAAATCGTGATCAATTCTGGACAGCAGGTTTTCAGTACCTTTAGTACTTTATAAAACTTTCCACAGCCATTCTAAGGAAGCTGCCTGAATTTCAAAGTTTACAAAATGTCACAAGACAAATAAAAGAAGTTTTTGGTCTTAGAACTATCATTTGATAAAAGGCATGTGAAATATTTCAATTTTTTTTGTCCAATTTATAAAATACAAGATAACCTTTGTAAAACCTGGTTGAAATATGAAGCAACAGAACTTTCAAGCCACTTGTTTTAATGGACAGGTGGTCTTTATACATAATGGAGTTTATTGTAGACCATTTTCTTATGCCAAAAAAAGGCATGAAAAGTTGTCACAGTTTCATGAGGACTTCATTTTAAAACATTGTATGTTGTTATTTTGTAATTAAAAAAATATTACGGTTACATTTGTTCATTTACTGTATGATGTATCGCAGCATAGACCTTACATTGCTGCCATTTAAGAAATTACAGAAAGTCCACCTCAACTTGAAATAAGTGTTATGGTAATGAATATGAATGGAATATAGATACATCATTAGATTGATTGCTTGAATGGGGTTTTACATCCCAGTTGGCAAGTCAAGACTATTTCATTTACTAGCTATAGGTAAAGTGGCAGAAATTTTGACTTTGCAGTGCGCTCAGGGCAATGTGCAGGGAGGGTTCTTTGACATCCTACGCCTGCTGTGGCAAGGCATTGGTTTTGTAAGGACTCTTCCAAAGGACCCAGTGACTTCCATTTTTAAATACCACGTGTTTTGGGAAAGAACAGTCACTCCCCACTTTCAAGTCTTGAGTCAGATCTGGTCGGGATTTGAACCATGACCTCCCACTTACAGAGCAAGCACTCTATCAACTGAGCTACAGCAGTGGTCCCGCAAAAAAAAAAAAAAAAACATCTGAGTGAATGTTGAACAGCATGGTTATGTGAATGTTGAACAGCATGGAAACTAACCAACTTTCTTGCACCCAGAGTTGGCGTTAAACAAAGTGTGTCGATTCAATAATCAGATGATAAATATTAAAACACTGCAAGATTGATTGAATGGGGTTTTACATCCAGTCAAGAATATATATCACATAACCAGCTAGAGGTGAAGTGGCAGAATTTTTACCTTTGTATTTTACACATTCATTTATATTAAAAGGAGAACAACCTCCCCAGTGTGTTCCTTGTCAAGGTCAACAATCTGTCCAGCACATTTTGCTGGATTGTGTTGACTTTGCACCTACAAGGGATCATTTTTATTCAGCAATATCAATGCAAGATCTTTTCAGTAATGTCGGTGGACATCAAATTTTAAACTTCCTTCGGGAAATTAACTTGTATAGTAAAATATAATTGTTTTCTTGATTATTCTTAGGTTTCATTTTAATAGTTTGTGCTATTGATACTACTGTATCTTTTACTTTTTCTAGCCGCGAATAGCTGCAATATTGCTGATGTGTCTTTAAACAATAATTCACTCACTCACTCACTTTACCTTTGTAGTGAGGTCAGAGCAATGTGCAGGAAGGGTTCTATAACCACAATGCCTGCCATGACATAGGGCATTGGTTTTTAAGGTCTCTTCCGAAGGACCCTGTGACTTTCATTTCTAAATACCATGTGTTTGGCAAAAGAACAGTCACTACATGTGTCCTAGACATGGTTCAAACCCTTTACCTACCACATACGAAGCGACCAGTCTACCAACTGAGCTACAATAGTGGTTAAAATGCAACAAGAACAACAACAAAGAGTGTACAAGTTTTATTATTAAAAATCAATGATAATGCATGGTTAACACAATAAATGTTTTTGTACAACCGCCTTTAAAGCACATCTACATCTCACAAGAAATCACAACTCGCTGATAATAATGACTCCATTTTGTTTTGATTTCTTGGAAAAATTTTTATTGGAATGATTTTAGTGTTTATGAAATTAGACTCCTAGTTTTTTATTTTGCCATCAAGAAAATATTTAAGAGGTACTAACATACCATTTTATTATTATTATTTTTTTTTTCATGGAAATCTTGCAAATTTTGTTTTCAATTTCAAATTTGAAATTTAGAATAGCCCTGAACACCTCTAAAATGCAGATTTTTACCTAATACCCTTAATTTAGCAATGGTATGTCCATTTGTTGTTGTTTGGATCATACCACTAATAAAGAGGGGCGAGAGAAACAAGAAAATCAAAACAAAATGGAAGGATACAAATAACAAGAACAAAAGAAAATCTTGTACACTCAACTTAAAATCCAACGAGGGAACAAATATCTCAAAAAGTCCATCCAAAATTTATACCTAATTCTTAAGTTCTAAATATAAACAATTTACCTGTGGAATATAACTTGGTACAAGTGAAGACCTAACACAAAAAGTTTACAGATATATCTCTGTACAGGTGTGGGACCTAACACAAAAAGTTGATAATCTTAATATGTTCTAAATATAAACATGTTACCTGTCGATATACCTTAGTACAGGTGTAAAGATCTAACACAAAAAAGTTGACCAAAACTACATATTTAATTAACATGTTCTAATTACAGACATATTTTCTGTAGGATATTTACACAAACCTTAGTGAGTACCGATATATCAACTTGGAAGATTTTAATACAAAACTGTAACATTACAGAAAATCCTAATTATTTTTGAAGACATCTCGGCAAACGCTTACAACTTCTGATCTTCCTTGTGTAGTGGTCCAAGTAGATCAGTTTGTAGAGCACTTGCCTATAGTGCAGGAAGTTCCAGGTTCAATCCCCGGTCAGACTCAGATTTTTTCTCCTGCTAGTTGTTTATAAAATTCTTAAATTTTATCATATTTTCACGAAAAACGTGTTTTTAGGTATTACCCCATATATTCATATAGCTTTGGACAAATTGGCTGCAATTATTTCTCTGGTTTTAAAGAACTTGGATAAATCATGGTTTTGTAGACTGACACTTAATGTTTTGATTTCTTTCTTCTCTTTCAGTAATTGATAAACTTGTATTTTGTTGTTTGCGACACAATGGATAACAATTATTGTGATCAGCAGTCTAAAAGATCACAGTATAATTAATATTAAACCTGCTACCCCTATATCCAAGTGGCACAATTCCAAATCAAATGATATGGATTGGATTGTTCCATGTGGATATAGGAAAAACTATTCCATGTTTTTATTTGATCATTAAGTTTACCCTGTGACTTTTATTTTTTACCTGATTTTGTTCTTGACTGGAATTCGATCTTAATAATGAAGGGCTTGAAAAATTCATATATTGGACTTTGGGAATCTGCTGGTCCATGACACAAATTCACTGGTCTGGATGAGTTAATTTGACATGTATTTCTCAGAATATTTGGAACAATAACAAAATAATTATTGTTCTTGGGTCTAGTACCAGGTAAATATTGTGGGTCACATGTCCAAAAATTTAAGATTAAGGGAATTTTTCAGCCCTCTGATGGAGTGAGTGTAGAAAGATAGAAAGAAGGAACGGAGACAATTAAAGATGCTATCTACTACACTGACATGATACAAATTTACATAAATAGCAATATTATTATTATTATAATTATCATTATTTTATACATTACATACAGTGAGTGCAACATAAATAGTGCGGTCCTGATTTATAAATGTTTAAACAAGTTACCATGGTGATCAGCAAGAATTGTCACAAAACAAAGTAACTGTTACCATGGTGATTTGTAAATATTGTCACAAAACAAAGTAACTGTTACCATGGTGATCGGTAAGTAACATAGTAACTGATGACGGTAAAATGTATGCAAATATACAAGTATTGAAAGACAAACTAGATTAACATAATAAAAAAATCTTAAAAACATTTTCTTTTAAATATTTTCAAATTTTATAAAAAAAATTGACTAAAAATTTGTCTTAAAAATAATTTGGTAGTTTCAACAATTTTACGCCAAAAAGCAAATGCTTGTAATTTTTTTTGATCTTTCGTTCTTGAATGTCTAATTCTCTATGCTCACAAACTGTCATTTCTGTCTCTATTGTTGAAGAATTACAATCAAGGCAGACCTACCATATCATTTTTGTACCCAATATACAAGAACAATAATTTGTCAACACAGCCAAAGTTAAAATAGGTAAACCAATTAAAATAATTGTTTAAAGATAATTTCTGATGAATAAAAATGCCCTGGAATAAAACAATTATTTTTCTTTTTTAAAAAAAATTCTTGAAAAAAATACCGGTAAATAAAAATTTCTATACTGGCTTATATTGATCATGTGACATGTTCTATAATTAGACTACAAGCTATGACAATAGTACACAATAAGATAGATAATATAAAATGAACATATATTGTCTTTTAAAATATACAAGTATGATCATATTCAGTTATATACGATGAATTCACGCTTTATATTATCCTCGGTAAAATGCTAGGTTTTCTTACACCCCCCCACCGCGCTCTCCTATACGTAAAGTATAAATTGTTCATGTCTTTTTTAGTGTGACATTTACATATTGTTTTTCCAGTTGTACAACTGCCATCTGTGGGGTTTACAGAAACAAGTTTAACCTTTGAACCTTGATCTTACTGTGGTCAAAGGCCAATGAAGTTTCATCTGGGTGAATTTGCCATTCCCAAGTAAATAATTGGCACTTATTGTGGGACTGGGTTTACTGGTGTCCCAACATTTTTATGAGGGAATGGCCTTCCTCATGCAATGTGTATTTTCAATCAAGGAATTATTATTGCTCAAAATTTATAATTTGAAAATGTGCAATTCAGTCTTATAACAGGCACAATCTCACCAAAATAATCCGTAAGAAAACCTGGCACTTCTGAGTGAAATAAAAAATATGACCAAATGTAATAATATCACAATCTTACAATGATTTCTGGTATCAATCATCTCACCTATAAGTTTATAATGGAACCATCCATTTCATAAATTATGGACCATTCCACTGGTTGGTATGGGTGAGAGGGTTAATTAATCCAGAATACATTTATGGAATGGTGAATTGTTTATAGTAAACGTTGTGTTACTTAAAACGTCAGTAAAAACATCTTGAAGCAATATTTATACGTCGCTAACGAAACCATAAAGCTGTCTTTTTAGAAATAAATTTGGTTAATAAGGTCAAAGATCACATGTTTGTGTGGTAAATCCATGTTGTTATTTTATTCCAAATATTATGATGATAATTGATTCTATTTCAACTGTCGGTTTGTATAACAAAATGTTAAATTTGGAATCTATACAGAGGAAATGATTATTTAACAAATCACGGATTTAAATCACCATTTGTTGTTGTTCTGAAGCTAACTTCCCTGTTCAAGTTCACTCGTCCTACAAAAGTTGATCGTTAGATTCCAGGATGTACAAGAAACTGTCTCCTGTTCCAATTAAAATCCTGTCCCTTTATTTCAAAAAATATATGTGTCGGTTTTTCTTTATCAAATTTCCTGTTTCAGGAGATTACATTCTCTGCATAGGGAAGTTGGCCTGAATTAGATGATCTACTTTGGTTGTTTTATCTCGAAGTATTTATATGTAGGATTTTCATAACCATTCATCTGCATGTTGGCGACGTGTCGTTCCTCAGGCGAGGCTGCTGGATCAACTTCCACAAATCCGTGAGTTATTGGATGTCGGTGGGTTCTCTTCCTCAACATGATAACAGCTACAACGATAATTACGAAAACGGCAACACTTCCGATAGCGATTCCAAATATACTGCCCGTGCTTGTGTTCATAGCCAGATGCTTACTGACAATACCAGAACTCTATAATTGAAAAACAAAATTAAAATTAATGAAATACTCTGAAATTTAAAATAAAAACTCAAATCATTGCCACCATTTGTTCAGTCAAATTTTCACATTATTAAGCAGTAATAGATGGAGGGAATCTTATACAGAAAACTACAGAGTAAATGGATTTTGGAACTAAAAAATTGTGGCATTAGGCAATGTAGTACATAGCTGCCAACATTTTAAAATGTCAATGAGGAATCCCAGCTATCAAGTTATCTAGTTATCAAGGAACATAAAAATAAGGTTTAACTGTGGTTTGGTTTCTTTTATGTTGCTCAGTCTGTTTCAATCGCTTCTTATTGTAAGCATCATCTGTAGCTGCTACAGGTGGCCTACTCTTTCTCCAACTCTAGAGAGCACTGAGACACGGGACTTTGATTTTGAGTCTCATCCGAAAGACTACCTGGTAAAGAGCTTTTTACAGCTCTAGTGACAAATGATGTGGCAAAGTTATCAAGGGCATAAAGACAAGGTTTTACTGTGCAGCTAATTGGGCTGTCAGAGTTACAGAGGGACATTTAAACATGACCCAGTCAAGAGTATTTCAACTATATTGTGGCAGCCAGTTCCCCAGAATAGTAGAGTGGAAAAGGGTATATTGTAATTCTATTTCACCCCCCTCCCCCCTAGTTAAGCATGTCAAGGTTATTTCACTTATATTGCGACAGGTGAGGGTAACCAGAGTGCTAGGAGAAACACCAACCATGGCAAGCAAACTGACAAACTTTCTTACACTAAGATTTGCCTGGGTGGGATTTGACCCTAGGCAGTGAGAGGGACTGTGATCTCTTGAGTTGCCCCTGTATATCACTGGGCCACCTAGGGCACAAGAACCCTGTAAATCATCCAGCTTTACCCACCTCATCAAATGAATGTTGGTTTTGCATGTGGTGGGCGACATATTTATGTTCATTTTCCATGGTTTCCTGATCAAACTCTGTCTTCTTTTCCTGTTTCTTTGGTTTTCGTTCGGGAATTTGTTCGTTATTTCCATCGTTTTCGGCGACAGATTTTGAGGGAGTCTTGTTTTCTTCAATCTGTGATGGTGCAACCCAAGCCTCATCTGTAAACAGAAAATAAATAAATCAGTCAGGCTAGAAGTGTCAACCAATCAGAGGATACTTTACAAAAGGAGGGGTGGTTGGGTTAATTGAACCAATTAGGGTATTCAGGGTGATTGATGTAATTGGTTGTTGTTTTAACTGTGGTTTCATCAACAAATTAAAATAATTTTTAAATTTTTGTCTGGTTATGTTGTTGAGTACTAGGTATGTGAAAAAAGGATTCCTATGAAAAATCGATGACGAAATTGCCTGATTTTTCTTGAAATTTCAAAAAGTTTTATGGATTTTCAATGACAACTAAAATGTGCATGTAAGTAACCATGGTAACATATGACACACTATCTACTGCAAAAACACAAACTGTCCTTTTTCAGTTTTTTAGTTTTACCCACATCATTTTTTTTCACTTTTAGGTAACTATTTCTAGAATTGAATGAATGAGGAAACTGAAGCACGTGGAGAAAACCATGAGTGTCAGAGCCTTAACTACTCAACATCCCTGAGATCTCTCAAAAAACAAAACATCTGTTATCCACTCCATCAACACAAAATTTATTTTTAACCAAAATTAATCAACATAACTAAGGTTAACATACTTTTCAAATTGTCGTTCTTTGTCTGTGATTCCATTTTCTTCTGTTCAGCTTTTGTGAATGGCCTCATTACAACATTCAGGGCTGTATTAGTAACACCTTTGTATTGAGACAACAGTTTCTCTGTGAACAAAATTAAAGAAAATTATTATAAATATCAAAGTACCATTGACACTGACAGACCAATATTTAAGTATTTTCCACTTTAGTAAGCAAGCCTTTGGTTTGTATAAGCCATCTTTGGTGCTAGTGTCAGCCAAATCACACCAGTCTATTAACACATGACCATGA
The DNA here is from genome assembly GCA_021292105.1 of Anadara kagoshimensis. Taxonomy (NCBI): domain Eukaryota; kingdom Metazoa; phylum Mollusca; class Bivalvia; order Arcoida; family Arcidae; genus Anadara; species Anadara kagoshimensis. The sequence goes on along the minus strand of CM037866.1, from coordinate 1,122,039 downwards.
CTGGCAGTGTGTATTATGTGTTCATGTACGTCTGTTCTGTGCTACTGTAGAAACCACTGTGACTGTGACAGTGAAATACTGTAGAAACCACTGTGACTGTGACAGTGAAATACTGTAGAAACCACTGTGACTGTGACAGTGAAATACTGTAGAAACCACTGTGACTGTGACACTGAAATACTGTGGAAACCACTGTGACTGTGACAGTGAAATACTCTTTATATCCATAGAAAATCAAATATATTTGAATAAAGTTTGATATTTTTCACTTACTTGTACCTAGTCGTAACTGGAAATCTGTATGCGCATCCACGATTGTCATAAAGTATGTCTGTAGAAAGGAAAATGTTGGCGGTATGGGGATTTTACACATGCGAAAATGACTATGTTTACACCGGAAGTGATGTCCTTGGTGATTTTTTACGTCATATGCCATTTGCCTGGTTTTTCAACATGTTAAATCCCCATAGCACCAATGTTTTACCCTATGCAGATATATTTTGGGCTAATCGTGGATGCGCATACAGATTTCCTGTTACGACTAGGTACAAGCTAGTGAAAAATATCGATCTTTATTCAAATTTATTTGATTTTCTATGGATATGAAGGGTATTTCACTGTCACAGTCACAGTGGTTCCTACAGTAGTGACTTCACGACATTTGCTGCAGACATTGTAGTCCTCACTGGTCCATTACCCTGACACAGAGCAAGTCAGCAGCAATGTGAAATGAAGTAACTTGCTTAAGGTCACAACATGCCCACTGAGGATTTGAACCCAAAACCTTTTGATCTGAAGTCCCACAATCAACTAACTGAGCTACATGCTTCACAATGTTTTATCAATGGTCTCGTAGCATCATTCAAGATTCTATTGGTTATACTTTTTATATTATGACAAAAGTTACTCTGTAATGGAAAAAATTTGGTAGGACTTTCTTTTCAATATTTAGCATTTAATGTAACATGTCCAATGATTGATTACTCACTGATATTTGGAAGGACTTTCCTTTCAATATTTGGGAAGTGATGTAACATGTCCAATGATTGGTTAATCCTCTCACTAATGACATTCAAGTGTTCAGCAGTCTCCCTTTGTATACGCATTGCCTCCCTTGGATCTGTACTTCTAACATGGCTGAAGTGGTTTAATGTATGCATGCGGTCTTTCTCCTCGGCTTTTATATATCCCTTCAAATACTTCTCTACCTTGTGTGCCTGTAAATAAATAACAATAAACTTCAACTGTTGTCCATAAATGTCCATAAATAAACTACATGTAAGTCAGTAAACAAGAATTGGATGTCTGGTAGACTTGAAATCGGTACTTGCAGCATGGGACCTCATACTAGGCTTGCATGCAATATTTCAAGTGGCTGTAATAAGTAGTTGCTGAGAAAACTTTTACCAAAATTTTTGTTTTGGATGGATGAGGTAAACCAAGGCCACTTTACCTTTTTTGACATGGAAGTGTTTAATGAGACCTTAAGATAAAGGGAGATAACTTCACCCCTGGCAGAAGGAAGATAACCTAACCCTGAAAGAGACTTAATCTGATAGACATAAAGGGAGATAACCTTACCCTGACAGAAAAAAGGAAATAATCTTAATCTGAAAGAGATAAAGGAGATAACCTTACCCTGACATTCTTTCTCTGTAATTCGGCCATGTATTTCTCTAGTCTATCTCTCTTCCTGGCATTTAATTCCTTCTGTCTGTGTTGTAGATGGAGAGTTACAAGTTGTTTCTTCTCGGCTGCATCAGCCTGTTCATATCCGTTGTACAGCTTCTGGAATTTCTGTGCAAATAATCAAGAAACACACAATAGAGTTTGGACAATTTGAGTGTCTTTCGTGACTTGGAAGTTATCAGAGCTCTCCCTGTTTCATTAAAAACAGTATTTTTTGAGTTTTCTATGACCTTTTCCTTTTCACAATTTTGACAATCATGATGCTTATTTTGACAATTGCAACAGACCCAGCACTATTCACAAGAGGGTGAGAGAAAGCCTTAGTTATTATTAATTCATGATGACTTCATTATCAGGTTTGGGATTTGTGTATTACAAACACTGTTATATAAAATAATTTGGTACAAAAAATAGATTCTTTCTAACAAAGTTTTAACAGTACATCTCTATTCATAATAAGACTAACTGTAAATAATTCGTTTTAGCATGGTAAATTTTATAGGCAAATCATAATTAAGTTTAATTCACATGGACATGAATTAGCATTAATTGCATGGATCCCTTTGTGCACTATCATCATATTTAACTGTGTCATTATGGTACCAGAATACCAACAGAAAATATATCAACTTTTGCCAAGCAAACTGACAAACTTTTATACACTAGGATTTGTCAGATTTTGATTTGAACCGATGCAGTAACAGGTACTGGGACCCACGCATGTTTTAGACAACTTGGCTACCGAGGCCTCCTTACCTGCATGATATCTTTGTTGAGTTTATCAGCAGCTCTGGCATCAGTTTTCTTAAGAGCATTTACATGTTCCCTGGCTTCCTGCCATTCTTTCATCATCTTAAATAAATAAATAAATAAATAAATAAATAAATAAATAAATAAATAAATAAATAAATAAATAAATTAAATTAATACAAATAGAACAAGTTATAATTGAGATATGATGCCATTTAAAAAGTGTCCCACCACCCTATCCCAGTCCCCAACCATTTGCATGAACATACTATGAATAGCCAATGACACATCTACTCCACTAACAGATTGTTCCTGTGAAGTTTTATAAAGATCTGTTAAATAATTTTCAAGGAAAGAGGTGAACATAATGTTGACAGAAGAAATAGAGTAACCCCCCCACGTTGTTTGGGGAAATAAGTATATTATACACACCAAAGTAATGTGTTCATGTTGCCTTTTCTTCATAGTCTCCTCAGCTGCTAAGAATTTCTCATGTTCATTATAATATTTCTTGTTAAGGAACTCGTTGTCGCCATGGAGATAGGCGACATATGCATCTTCCTTCAGTTCCTCCTTGTCTAGAACAACTTCATGGAGTTCTGGTTTTGTTGGCTTCAATGTTTTTGGGAAGTCGATGACATGAGCTATAAATAGAAACAAAATTACCGTGAGTTATAAAGATAAAGAACCCTGCTGTATAATGCCATCAACGCAAAGCACTTGCAAAATTTCTGCACCTTCACCAATAGTTTGCGACATCTCGATATAAGTACAGTGTTTATGACTGTTATGTTAAACACAATTACTACGTACTCACTACACTTATACTGATAAACAATTATACTAATGTAATACACTGTCATCCATACATAACTATACAAGTTATATTTGCCACAGGTTTATATATTTGCCCTGGATATATTTGACATTCCATAGTTCCATGTTCCTTTCACACAATTTTTATTATACATGTGGTGGGTGTAGCTAGCTAAATAGGAGGTGCTACCCTTCTGGAGCACCTGGCCTCACTTCCCTGGTCTAACCTAACTTGTCAGTTCCAAAGTTTTTACTTTGCTTCTGGATTGTGTTTCAGACATGAATTAGTATATTTGTTTTTGATTTATATTACTCCTGATGTCATAGGTTTATATTAAAATCATTGTGTTAAATTTTATTTAATATTTGAAATATTGAAGTTTTGCAGTATTTAAAAGTGATTTCTTAACACAAAGATCTAATATATACAAACAATTTTCTTTGAATTTTCATGCAATTTTGAGGAAAACCATTAAAAAGTGGGGAAAATTTATTTTTCAAGATGAAACTCCATTTTAGCTCAGCAGAATGATGCTGTCACTATTTAATAATGTGATTTTCAGTCTATTATGATATAACCAGTTTTAACATGTATAATAATCTATAGATGTCAGACTGGCATTATATATTGATTGTATTGTTGATACTCGGAATTACAGACTGAGCTAGTTTTGATTTTCTGTCAAAATATGTTGAAATGCAAAAAGTCAATTGTTTGAGTGAACTTTGATCTTTACCTGGTTATGATCAGAATAATGGAAAATCACAAACAAGAGAAAGGTATTATTTAGTGGCAGCAGTGATGTTGTACATGTATAGGCACACAACATTAACCTGTCAGCTTGACCTTTTATTAGGAAGATCCATATGCGATGATCCACCTTATAAATGGGTAGTGTAAGGATTCGTGCTCATACTTAAAATGCACGTTTCCCATGATTAAGATGTACATTAGGGTACTGGTCTTAATAAATTTTTAAATTACAGGTCAAGCAGACAGGTCAATGTTGTTTGCCAATAGGAAATTACGTTCTCTTCATCTCATGTTGTTCAGATTTAATCAATAAATAATTTGAGAGAGGGATTATCGTACAACAAGGTATTGATTACTGAATCAGTCTATCGATTTTATATCTGCTCTACTGGAAGACGTATATATATATATATATAGGATATATATATAAAATACAATTAGCTATACATTATTTAGAAGAAATGACGTATTCCATTATGTTGGTTATCCCTGCTTTATAAACATTGATGGTCTGATATTTTTTTGTTTTTATAGTGGGGTGAAGTGTAGTAATGGAGTTTTATGCCCCATGACGAATTTAACGTCTACATGTGCTTTGTTGGCCAATGTGCAGACCATTATGCCCCAGTCAAGATTCTTTCACTTATATTTAGAGGTCATTAGTTCTAGGATTGTGAAAGAAACTGGAATGCCTGAAGAAAACTAACAACCGTCAACCATCTAATTGACAAACTATCTCATGATTAATTACACGTTAGTTAGACAATTATGTTGGTTATCCATGCTTTATAAACAATAATTATCCAGTATTCATTGTTTTAATTGTGGAGTGGAGTGGAGTAATGCAGTTTTATGTTCGAGTCAAGATTCTTTCACTTATATCGAGGCGGTCAATTCATTGATGATGGAGAATACTGTACAGCCTGGAGAAAACTACCAACTTTTGGCAATCTAACTGACAAACTAGCTCAAGATTAATTATACATTATTTAGAAAAAAATGATGAATTCCATAATGTTGGTTATCCATGCTTATGATGCTCTGGTATTCTTTACTTTTCATAAAGAGTATAGTGGAGTAATGGAGCTTTTTGCCCCACTTAAGTTTCTTTCTGGTTAGTTCATAGATGTAAGGGGAAACTTGGAATGCCTGTAGAAAATAACCAACCTAGGCAATCTAACTGACAAACTTTCTCACACTAGGATCTAACCAAAGTGTGATTCGAACTAAAGTGGTGAGGGGTACTGGATCTGTAGACAGACACTTTAGACCACTTGGTCGCTGAGGCCCCCGTTATTTTTATAAATAGATTCTTGTTTTTATGAAATGTATGTTAGGTACAATTTATCATATACAGTCCAACCTGTCTTAAAGGCCATCTCTATAGGAGGGCCACCTGCTTATACAGTTCAACCTGCCTTAAAGGCCATCTCTATAGGAGGGCCACCTGCTTATACAGTCCAACCTGCCTTAAAGGCCATCTCTATAGTAGGGCCACCTGCTTATTAAGGCCAGCAGAATTGTATCCCAATTGCTATTTAGTCATATTATTTGAACCTGTATATAAAGGCCACTTGCCCATAGAGAACAATTTTACTGATTTTCTAATAGACAGGTTTGCTAAGGAAGAATGATTATAAGCTAAGACATCCAACTATTTAATTCAAAATCTGGAAATTTGGAAAACCTAAGAGATCTTATATACTGTGATATATATACATTGTATATTTATAATAGAAAATTAATATTCTGTGTTTTTACAATTAATGATGTAATCTGTGTTTTATAAACAAGGATCTATTATTCTACAATATATACCAATACTGCATTTGTAATTATACCAAATTAATATTCTGTGATTTTAGGTAAAATGTTGATATTTTCCCGATTTATAACGTCATAAAACGAATCTTATATTGTTCAATGTTTTGACAATTAAGGGTCTCGTATTCCACATGTTAATAACTTATAATTACCGTAATGCTCGGATATTCCCTGTTTATAAGCATAGATTAAATATTCAGTAATTTTACAATTAACGGTCTTGTATTCTCTCATTTTATAATCAACGCTTTGATTTTCCCCGTTTTATAAACATGAATCTTATAGTCAACGTTTTGACAATTAAAGGTCTAGCATTCTACATTTTATTATTAATGCTCTGATATTCCCTGTTTTATAAATGCAGATCTAATATTCAATGTTTTGACAATTAACAGTCTAGTATTCTCTCATTTTATAATTAACGCTTTGATTTTCCCCGTTTTATAAACATGAATCTTATAGTCAACGTTTTGACAAATAAAAGTCTAGCATTCCACATTTTATAATTAATGCTCTGATATTCCCTGTTTTATAAATGCAGATCTAATATTCAATGTTTTGACAATTAACAGTCTAGTATTCTCTCATTTTATAATTAACGCTTTGATTTTCCCCGTTTTATAAACATGGATGGACCTTATAGTCAACGTTTTGACAATAAAGGTCTAGCATTCCACATTTATAATTTACGATTTTATAAACATTTTATAAATGCAGATCTAATATTCAATGTTTTGACAAATAACAGTCTCTTATTCCCAATCTTATAATTAACGATCTTGATATTTCTGGTTTTATAAACAACCGTTTAATCAATAGATATCATTTATGGATTTTTTCTGGTAACTAAAGTCAGACGGTGATATGTGCCACAATATAAAGAAATCAGCAGTGCTTAGTGTATCGTAATTTGCCTGGAGGTTGTCTCTGTATATAGACATGTGACAGTGTCATTACAGCCACTTACAGAAATTGATTCTGGAATAAAAACATTATTATAGGCAGACCTTGAATTCTAAACTGTCTGGAAATAATTTGAAGTAAAAAATTACATATAATTTCCGTAGGGAGAATGTCAAACGCATGATTGAAAATCTGGAATTACTTAAAAATTGATTATATACTAGCAGATAAAAAGAAAAGTTTGGTTTTTGTATTATAAAATAAAATAAATATGGACAAAATTGATTAAATTTGACACTGGGCTTCCTTTGTGCTTCGACAGTTAAAATGCACTGTCAGTGGTTTTAACAAAGCCAGCAAGGACACATAAGCCGTCGGCTACTTGTTTTGAATTTAGATTAAGTTTGTCGCCCATTTTCACTGCGTTTACATTTTGTTAGAATGTTCTTGCAGTATATACTACTCCATACTTGCTGCATACTTAAAGAACTTTAGTCTTTTGCTTTTACTAAAAGGCTGCACTATGATCTGTTGGCCAGTGCTTTAGACCACTCAGCCAGTGCTTTAGACCATTCAGCCAGTGCTTTAGACCACTCAGCCAGTGCTTTAGACCACTCAGCCAGTGCTTTAGACCACTCAGCCAGTGCTTTAGACCACTCAGCCAGTGCTTTAGACCACTCAGCCAGTGCTTTAGACCACTCAGCCAGTGCTTTAGACCACTCAGCCAGTGCTTTAGACCACTCAGCCAGTGCTTTAGACCACTCAGCCAGTGCTTTAGACCACTCAGCCAGTGCTTTAGACCACTCAGCCAGTGCTTTAGACCATTCAGCCAGTGCTTTAGACCACTCAGCCAGTGCTTTAGACCACTCAGCCAGTGCTTTAGACCACTCAGCCAGTGCATTAGACCACTCAGCCAGTGCTTTAGACCACTCAGCCAGTGCTTTAGACCACTCATCCAGTGCTTTAGACCACTCAGCCAGTGCTTTAGACCACTCAGCCAGTGCTTTAGACCACTCAGCCAGTGCTTTAGACCACTCAGTCAGTGCTTTAGACCACTCAGCCAGTGCTTTAGACCACTCAGCCAGTGCTTTAGACCACTCAGCCAGTGCTTTAGACCACTCAGCCAGTGCTTTAGATGCTTTAGACCATCAGTCAGTGTTTTAGACCACTCAGCCAGTGCTTTAGACCACTCAGCCAGTGCTTTAGACCACTCAGCCAGTGCTTTAGACCACTCAGCCAGTGCTTCAGACCACTCAGCCAGTGCTTAAAACCACTCAGCCAGTGCTTTAAACCACTCAGCCAGTGCTTTAGACCACTCAGCCAGTGCTTTAAACCACTCAGCCAGTGCTTTAGATGCTTTAGACCACTCAGTCAGTGTTTTAGACCACTCAGCCAGTGCTTTAGACCACTCAGCCAGTGCTTTAGACCACTCAGCCAGTGCTTAAGACCACTCAGCCAGTGCTTTAGACCACTCAGCCAGTGCTTTAGACCACTCAGCCAGTGCTTTAGATGCTTTAGACCACTCAGTCAGTGTTTTAGACCACTTAGCCAGTGCTTTAGACCACTCAGCCAGTGCTTAAGACCACTCAGCCAGTGCTTTAGACCACTCAGCCAGTGCTTGAGACCACTCAGCCAGTGCTTTAGACCACTTAGCCAGTGCTTTAGACCACTCAGCCAGTGCTTTAGACCACTCAGCCAGTGCTTTAGACCACTCAGCCAGTGCTTTAGACCACTCAGCCAGTGCTTTAAACCACTCAGCCAGTGCTTTAGACCACTCAGCCAGTGCTTTAGACCACTCAGACAGTGCTTTAGACCACTTAGCCAGTGTTTTAGACCACTCAGCCAGTGCTTTAGACCACTCAGCCAGTGCTTCAGACCACTCAGCCAGTGCTTTAGACCACTCAGCCAGTGCTTTAGACCACTCAGCCAGTGCTTTAGACCACTCAGCCAGTGCTTTAGACCACTCAGCCAGTGCTTTAGACCACTCAGCCAGTGCTTTAGATGCTTTAGACCACTCAGTCAGTGTTTTAGACCACTCAGCCACTGAGATTCCAAAAAAGGAAAACAGGATCATTTTAACACTAAAATCCCAACATCAATCCAATATAGACCCAATCAAGATTATATAACTTGTATTGTAGCAGTCAGTTCTGGGATGGTGGAGGAAACTGGAGTATCCAGATAAAACCACTGATGTTTGGCAAGTGAACTGACAAACTTTCTCACACTAGGATCTGTCTGTGTACCTAGGCAGCAAGAGATACTGAGATAAATTTCTAATTGAGTGCTTTAGACCACTTGGTCACCGAGATTCCAAAAAGAGAAACAGGATCATTTTAACAGTAAATTGATTGATTGATTAAATGGGGATTCATGTCCAAGTCGAGAATATTTCACTTATATAAGATGTCACCAGCTATAGGTGAAGTGACACATTTTGCTCAGAGCAATGTATAGGAATGGTTCTTTTATGTGCCATGCTTGCTGTGACATGGGGCATCTGTTTTTAAGTCTCTTCCAAAATACCCTGTGACTTTTATTTCTAAATACCCAAGTACTTGGCAAATGAACAGTCACTATCTAGTTTCAAGTCTTGGTCAGACCTGCTGGGGTTCAAGACCAGGACCTAGCTCCCACATACATTTTAATGGTAAAACACCTACATCTCTCTAATAATCTTGATGATAGTAATAAAGAATTTTTTATTTATCTTATGAAGAAAGCATGCTCTAGATGTATTTGATCTTATGACTTAAAAAAGATATTTTTCTGGCACAAAGTCAACAATCTTCACACCCAAAACACTTTGACCTATAATAGCCTTGTGGATACATAAATATATATAAACAGTATATCTTACATTATATAGTGTTATCTTGGTAGACTGAAGTTTTCTTTGAATAAAAAATATATAAAGATTGTATATAATCTAGATATAGTTTTATTACTTTATATACAGCCAGAACTCTCTATCTAGGTCACCCAAGGACACAAGTATAAGTGGTCTTTATGGACAGGTGGTCCTTAGAACAGGCTCAAATATCATAAATAAAGAGTGATTTTTTATGTAAATTCCAACCAAAGTGGAAAGAGATTATATTATTAATTTTAAAGGTCTTTTAAAAGCAGCTGGTCCTTATATAGAGGTGGTCCTTGAGGTAGGTTTGATTGTATTTTAAGAACAAAATGACTTTAATTGATTAAGGGGTGGGGTGGGATGGGGAAAGTTTGTTTTTGGATTAAAAATATTTAAAGCAACCTGTCAAACTTGAGGCTAGTAAACTAATGTCTTTACTGAAAGATGTAATTAATATCCTTGTGTAATCTGAAACTCAATCAAGGTTCAACAACAAAGACATATTCCATAGTAAAGTTATAAAGTTAGTACATGTTTTGGTTGGCCATTTTGACTTTGTTATATTAGAATATAGATTTATAATACTTCAAAGACACTGAATATTGTGTACAGCCCTCAAAGTTGGTTTCAAATCTAAATGGACAAGCTGGCCACCATTTACAAATTTTAGATCACCAGACACAATTTCAGGTCGACTTGGCCACCATTTTAGTAGACAAAATTGAGAGCTGGTGTATTTTCTTCACTCTCTCTTTGTATGTCTGCAATACATAGCCTCCTCTCTCTCTCTCCTTGCCTCTCTATGTTTCAATCTTGTAGTACACATCCCCCAACACCCCCCCCCCTCTCTCTCTCTCTCCTCAACTCTATCTCTCTCTTTATGCACGCCTGCAATACATCCCCCCTCTCTCTTTCACAAAATCATGGTGACAAGTATGTGTGTTTGTGTGTGTTATAGAGGGTTAACAACATAAGTCTTGGATTTCAAATACAGGGTGGGTGGTTAGTTGGGTCAAATTGTTTACACAAAATCAGAATTCTGAATCTTCACAGTCAGTGACTACAAAGAATCCATACTGATATATTACTTAAGTATTTTATATATATGTATATATACTGTATATAGATAGGTCAAATGAGTTCACAATACAATAGATTTTTAAGTTCAAATGTTAAGACACATTGTCACATAAATTACACTAAAATAAACTTATCACAACAGATTTATCTAAAGTCCCGGGGACAATGAGTGTTAATTAACCTTCAATACTCAACTACAAAAAAAAAACCATTTTAATTAATATACTATTTCTGTTTTTATACATCTTAATTAGGCAGGGAATAATTTAAAATTTTGGGGTAAAAACTACCCTTTTAAGAAATGGGTAAAATAGAATATCAATGCAAGTCGAAAATAATAAGGGCAAGCTATCTTATGCAGGACATACCGCTATTATTGGGTAGGTCGCAGGTTTGAGTCTCAAATTGGCCGCTGTTTTTTTCCCTCGCCTGTTAGTGTTACATGTACATCTGCATACAACATGTTAAATAATGTATTGAAATTATGAAGTTGAGGAATAACTGTATCATAAGTAAAAATGGTATTAAATCTTGTCAATGGAAAAACAAGTCAATCTGCCTTATGTTGATGACTAAATTGATTTTAAAAAACCAAAATACATGTACACAAATGTATTAATCATGCACGGACAAACATGAACAATAAAAATCTATGTCATGCATAGACAAACATGACCAATAAGTAAATAAAATTGTTGTTATTTTTATTCTTTTCACAATTACAATTATTTACAAATTTATTCTCAAGAAATTCACGTTAAGTTCGTCATTACGAGTTCGTCATTCCTTCCAATGCGATTGTCGTAAATGACTCATACAGTTTTGTGTAGAGTAATGCATATTGATTTTTACATGTACAACTCGGAATTCCAGCGAGATGTAAAACAAGTCGAGCCGTTTACCTATCCAATATGACCTAGCGAGGTGATCTCAAACATTACATCAGTAAGAGTCTTACTACATGCATAAATTATAAACCACCTGTCTACTACAGAGTAGTGTGAATGGTGTTTAAAGTCCAGTCAAGATGTTCTCGATCTAAAATATTACATCAGTCAGTCTTACTACATGCATCAATTATAAAACGCCTGTTTACTACAGAGTGGTGTGAAGTATTGGTGTTTTACGTCCAGTCAGGATATCTAGGCGGAGAGTTCTCAGATGGTCTACTAGAATGGAGTAATGGTGTTTTACACCCTGATCAAGAAATCCAGGCAGACAGTTCTCAAGTGGTGGAATAGAACTGAGACATTGTATCACTTACAGTCTATTTACAAGCATAAATTATCAACCACCTGTCTTCTGCGGAGTGGAGTAATGGTGTTTTACACCCTGGTCAAGAAATCCCGGCAGACATTTCTCAAGTGGTGGAATAGAACTGAGACATCATATCACTTACAGTCTATTTACAAGCATAAATTATCAACCGCCTGTCACCTATGGCGTGAAGTAAAAGTGTTTTACATCTCAGCCAAGATTTTTTCACTTATATCAAGTCGGACAGTTCTTGTAAGGTAGTGTGAAATAATGATGTTTTATACCCCTGTCAAGATTCTTTCACTTATATCGAGGTGGTCAGTTCTTGTAAGGTAGTGTGGAGTTATGGTGTTTTATGCCTCAGTCAAGATTCTTTCACTAAATCCAGGTGGTCAGGTTTGACCAGGATGGTGGAGAAAATCATTGTACCTGACCCTTGATCTTTGCTAAGTGCATTTTTGACCTTCTCAAATTAGGATCTGAGCTCAGTAAGTATTTGAACTAAAGGTCTATAGGCCTTGTGATCTGTAAGACAGCAGTTTAGACTTTTTATCTACTGAGATTCATGAATTTAAAATGCTCATGTTAATGAACAGATGGTCTTAATATAGAGGTTCTTTTTGGTCTAAAATATGAAGCATAAGGATTTTAAAAATAGTCTTAATGAACAGGTGGTCTTTATATAGATGTGTAGCATAATTAACTGTATTGAGAGAGAGAGAGAGAGAGAGAGAGAGAGAGAGAGAGAGATAGAGAGAGAGAGAGAGAGAGAGAGAGAGTTCCCTAATATGACTTTGTTACCAAAGTTACATATTTCATAAACAGTAGTAAAACAACCGATTTAAAATTCCAATAGAAATAAACATTACAGGGGAGATTGTAAACAGCTATCTTTAAATCTTATGTAAGTTTTGGAGAAAAAAATTGTAAAATGCAGCATTGTAAATTGAAATATCAACAATTTCCTCCAGGTGATATTTGTCACATGTTTATATGTTATGTTTTATATTGTAAATTTTCATTTTTTTTAAAAGTAATCTTGAAATAGACAGAAAAGTAAGTGAGAAAATGAGTAAGAGACAAGAATGTAAGGTGAGGTGAGGTTGGGTGAGGTGAGGTGGGGTGGTGGGGTGAGGTGTGGTGAGGTGGTGTGGTGAGGTGAGGTGGGGTGGGGTGAGGTGGGGTGAGAAGTGAATGAGTGGGGTGGGGTGGGGTGAGGTGAGATGAGGTGGGTGTGGTGAGGTAGTGAGTGAGTGAGTGAGTGAGTAAGTGAGTAAGTGAGTGAGTGAGTGAGTGAGTGAGTGAGTGAGTGAGTAAGTAGGACTGTTAATCTTGACTGTGGAAGAGATTTCTCTAATTTCTATCTAATCGTCTATACTTTCAAGAGTAAGCTTACACTCTACATACCAAACGTTAATTGTTACTATATAAACACAAAACTACTCTTTCTTGGCCTAAGAATATATCAATTTTTCCCTTACTAATTACCATATTTTTAAAACAATACAGACATATATTCTGTACTTTCAAGGGTAAGTTTACACTCTACATACCAATTGTTAGTTGTTACTATATAAACACAAAATTACTTTTCCTTGGCCTAAGAATATACCAATTTTTCTTTTTTCTTACTAATTACCATATTTTTAAAACAATACAGACTCACATTAACATATACATGTTATACATGTCAATAGTCAGAAATGTCGGTTTTTGTAATAACACATCAATAAGTCAGGAGTTACACACAACTAAATATACAGAATAATATACCAATATAAGTATTATCTGGCATGAATAAATTTCAATAAATAAAAAGTTTTAAGTTGTCCCCAGACTATACATAATGATTTTGTCTCACCATGTCAGTACTAAATGCTACTTACATGTCTCGCCGGGTCGTTTTCGCGGGTTTCCATTTTTTTCTTTCCTTTTGGAAGGTGGGGGTGGTTAAATCTTATATTTTTACAATCTGTTAGTTAATTTTTACAATTTTGGAAATTTCAGCTTTGAACCAGTAGTATTATGGCCATTATGATATTTATTTTCACAACAGCAAGGGCCCTGACCCCATTCACAGTCACACAAGTGTCAGAGAGAGCCATAAACCATAAGGCCCAGCTGGGACTCAAACCCATAACCTGTAAATCATCAGTCCAGACCATAAGCACTTAGCCATGTGTCTCCACGGTTGAATATACATAAATTACATCCTGTTTGTTACAGTTAGCAAAGGATAGATCAACTGGGCAGACGAATGGATGGATAGAAAGATGCGTATAAAAGGTTAAACTGTCATGTTTCCATACAAGTGACCTTAAAAATAACTGCCACATGTTTCAGACAAGTTTTGTATATAGATGGATGGATGGATGGATGGATGGATGGAGGGATGGAAATGATGGATGGATTGAAGGATGGAATGGATGGATGGATTAAAGGATGGAATGGATGGATGGAGGGATGGAAATAAAAGGATAAACTGTCATGTTTCCATACAAGTGACCTTAAAAAACTGCCACATGTTTCAGACAAGTCTTGTATATAGATGGATGGATGGATGGAGGGATGGAAATGGATGGATGGATGGATTGAAGGATGGATGGATGGATGGATGGATGGATGGATGGAGGGATGGAAATGATGGAATGGATGGATGGATGGATTGAAGGATTGGCGGATGGATGATTAGATGGAGAAAAAAAGTTAAAATGTTTCCAACCAATCTTGTACAAGTGACTTTAAAACAACTGTCACATGTTTACAACAAGTCTCCTAAACAGAATCACTGACATGACTTCCAGCATCAGTAAATTTGTTATTAGAACAGCTAAATACAAGTAGCTATTAGGGATTTATATATATATATATCATTATGATAATTTGATTGTACTTGTAATGTGTTACTGTAATGAAGATCAATTATTTCTGACTATCAGTAGGAAAACTTACTCATCCAAGAAATAGACACTTTACTATGTAGAATACTGTAAACAATTTATTTTTGAGGTGTTCTAATTTTCGTTTATTTTGCAGTCGTTTGTTTTGCGCAAACATTATTACCAAGCGAAAATTATGTTATGCTTATTGTGTTATATTGCATATTTCAAAAACGCAAACATTTAACTATGCCGACATGTCTAAATTTCCTATACTGCAAAAATAAAAATATGTTTACAGTATACAAAGCACAGGGTTTTTCCTACCCAAATTGGGAATTTTCAAACTGACTCAATTGGGAAATTATTGACATTAAAAAATAGCTCTCATCCTCAGTGGCAATATTTGCACCAATTATGTTATTTTTGCTCTCAGCAATGTAAATATAGAAACAACATGTTGGGATATGGGACAGAATGCAATGAAATCTCTAATGAAAGCCTTTCATCCTGGCCAGCAACAAGAGGTTAGGTTAGGTTTAATTTAACCAGGCCAGCAACAAGAGGTTAGGTTAGGTTTAATTTAACCAGGCCAGCAACAAGAGGTTAGGTTAGGTTTAATTTAGGTTAGGACTGATACTAAGTGAAAGTTCTATTATAATAATGAAAATCAATTATTCCAGACTATCATTGGAAAAGAATTACTCATTTGAGAAATATAAAACTCGCTGAAGCATCAAAATGAAGCATGTTTAATTTGTGTGCTTATAAATGATTAAGTGGTCGCCAAGGTTACGGGGTGTACTAGGTATAGACAGTACGATCTATCTCACGTCACATTCTCCGGTGATCGAGATCTCCTTGGATCGTTATCCCGAGTTATATAAACCCTCGCCAAGATTAATATTGATCAACCTGCTTCGTTTTCTTTCAAGTAATGATTTCTCCTGCTAATATATCTGTGATATCTACCGTGGAAAAATCTAGAGTGTTGCAGAATTTTGCAAAATCCCCCAGTGTTGCTGAGTTGTGTATAAAAATACCCCAGTGTTGCAGAATTGTGTAGAAATACCCCATGCAGTGTTGCTGAGTTGTGTAAAATCCCCCGTGTTGCTGAGTTGTGTAAAATTCCCTGTGTTGCTGAGTTGTGTAAAAATCGCCCAGTGTTGCTGAGTTGTGTAAAATTCCCTGTGTTGCTGAGTTGTGTAAAAATTCCCCAGTGTTGCTGAGTTGTGTAAAAATCGCCCAGTGTTGCTGAGTTGTGTAAAAATTGCCCAGTGTTGCTGAGTTGTGTAAAAATCCCCCAGTGTTGCTGAGTTGTGTAAAAATTCCCAAGTGTTACAGAATTGTGTAAAAATCCCCCAGTGTTGCTGAGTTATGTAAAAATCCCCCAGTGTTGCTGAGTTGTGTAAAAATTCCCCAGTGTTGCTGAGTTGTGTAAAAATCCCCCAGTGTTGCTGAGTTGTGTAAAAATCCCCCAGTGTTGCTGAGTTGTGTAAAAATCCAGAGTGTTGCTGAGTTGTGTAAAAATCCCCCAGTGTTGCCAAGTTGTGTAGAAATCCCCCGTGTTGCTGAGTTGTGTAAAATCTCCCGGTGTTGCTGAGTTGTGTAGAAATCCCCCAGTGTTGCTGAGTTGTGTAGAAATCCCCCAGTGTTGCTGAGTTGTGTAGAAATCCCCCAGTGTTGCAGAATTGTGTAAAAATCTTCCGGTGTTGCTGAGTTGTGTAAAAATCTAGTGTTGCATAATTGTGGAAAAATCCCCCGTGTTGCTGGGTTGTGTAAAATTCCCCAGTGTTGCTGAGTTGTGTACAAATCCCCCAGTGTTGCAGAATTGTGTAAAAATCCCCCTGTGTTGCAGAATTGTGTAGAAATTCTCAAGTGCCTTGGGGTTGTTATGTGCAACCTTCAAATGCAAGGCTTCTTAATCAGGGCTTTTACATGGTTTTTTGTTCTATTTGTATACCTCAGATCAGTTCCAGCTACACTGAATGTCTAATTGGCAACTTAACCTGGGGCACTGTGTATCAGTGAATAATTACCTTGCAACCTGGACCTGAGACACTGGATCAGTGAACTAGCACTTTGTTACCTAATCCAGGACATTGTGGTTCAGTAAACTAGCACTTATCTCTTCTTCTTTCTCTCTCTCAGTCAATAATTTAAAAGGGAAGTAACCCTGGTAGTACCATCTACAGTTACAACAAACTCTCTCTCACTCTCTCAACCAACAAACCAACTCTCTCTCTCTTTCTCTCAGACAATATGGATTTAAAAGTGAAGTCATCCTGGCATCATGTACAGTGACAATTCTCTCTCTCTCTCCTCTCAGACAATGGATTTAAAAGTGAAGTCATCCTAACATCATTTTCTCTCCCCCTCCCTCTCTCTCTCCTCTCAGACAATTGATTTAAAAGTGAAGTCATCCTGGCATCATTTACAGTGACAACTCTCTCTCTCTCTCTCTCTCTCTCTCTCTCTCTCTCCTCTTTCTCTTTTCTCTCAGACAATGGATTTAAAAGTGAGGTCATCCTGGCATCATTTACAGTGACAACTCTCTCTCTCTCTCTCTCTCTCTCTCCTCTTTCTCTTTTCTCTCAGACAATGGATTTATAAGTGAAGTCATCCTGGCATCATTTACAGTGACAACTCTCTCTCTCTCTCTCTCTCTCTCCTATTTCTCTTTTCTCTCAGACAATGGATTTAAAAGTGAAGTCATCCTGGCATCATTTACAGTGACAACTCTCTCTCTCCTCTTTCTCTTTTCTCTCAGACAATGAATTTATAAGTGAAGTCATCCTGGCATCATTTACAGTGACAACTCTCTCTCTCTCTCGGTCTCTCAGACAATGGATTTAAAAGTGAAGTCATGCTGGCATTACAATCATTATGATTTACATATATATAACATAGTACACATATCGAGTCGTTACAGCCGACTGTTGGAGTATTGATTTTATACAAAACAATTATGTCTAAAGCTATATATGTATTATACACAGATTTTAAACAGCTTATTTCTGTTAAAACATCCATGTTTATCCCTGATATCATTTAAATTTACCATTATTAAAATGTATAATGTAACAGGAAGGGTAAATCATCATTTAGACACTAGAAAATCAATTTTATCCGGAGTCAAAGTTACTTGTTTAATCTAAGAGCCAGTACGGGACCTTATCAAAAATTTAGTTGCCAAAATGAAACAATAAAGAACATGTAATATAAAGCTTAAAAACAAAATCTATTTGTTGTTTTCATTGCAAACTAGTAGTGAAATTAGGCATTCAGGGGGGCCAGGTATCTTTAAATTGCTCATTTCAACACAACTTATTAATTAATTACTTTACCTATATATATCAGTCTATTTGCAACCACTTAATATCAAAATACAGACGCCCAACTGACCAAATTCAAGGGCTTTTTTGGGCCTTCAGGATAAATTCAAGGGTTTTTTAGGGTCAGACTTGTTTTTATGGTCTTTTTAAGGCAAACCTCAAATTTTAGGGACTTTTCCAGGCCTGTACGAACCCTGAGTGTTTGTCAAAATACTCTTCTGGCCATCCATTATTGTTTTATCTCTGTTTGAAACAGTCAAAGTCAGATTTTGATGACAATATCAATTTAAGATGAATAAAGTAAGCATCTTTCACTAGCTGGAGCCAAATTTAACAACTAATCACTTTGCTGATTTGTAGAATTGTTCTGCATATTTAACCATTGCCTTAATACAAGGACATCATCAACATGTAAAATCTCCATAGCAACAATCTTTTCCTTTTTTTCTAGATATATTTAATGGCAATTAAAGATGTAAATAGTGATTTTCAGTTATGACAAGGCCTACATTTGTAAGTAAGTGAACAATATGTAACATTTTAAAACTTTATTGGTTTTTCTATAAATAGAAAACTCTAATAATAAGTTTATAATTAATTTATAAAACATATCTTTTGTTACTACAGACTATTTGTTTTTAACAAATGGATTTGAAATGTGTCATCTATTCAGATTGGTCTGACTAGAGTCGGATGTCGGGTGTCATAATGATGCCTGGGTATAATACAGAAATATAAAATCAGTATCTATATAAGCTGATGTTGTATTGTAGAATTTCAAATATTGATGCTATGAATGTGTGTACCTGCACAATAGGAGATTGATTCATTTTAACTGCTAAAAGCATTTAAAATTAAAGCTTTTACACAGCTAATTAATAGCTGTATTGTTTACTGACGCAGGCTGCAGATAGATTAGAATTTTTAACAACTCATCCTGTTACCTAGTGACATAAAAAATCCCTTGGCATTCAAAATTTTACATCATTATCATGATTATTGATTCAATATTTGTATAATAAGCTAGTATATAGGGCAATTTTAATTTGAGGTTGAACAAGTAATGCTTCATTGTGATGAGAGACTGAAAAAAAAACAAGGAAAACAGCAAATCACCATGTTCCTGTATGAGTGATTAATCTATGATTGACAAGTCACCCATTTTGAAATGTCGATTTTGGTTTATACAATAGTATAAACTGCAAAACAAAGTCATTCATTCAAAAATCTAATATTTAACATTTTAAACAAACTCAAAATTTCTAAATTTTGAAGAATTGGATGTCATTTTCCCCGCAAGATGACGTTATGTTTTCAACATGACAACGTCATGTAATTGTCTTTTGATTGTGACATCACTAAATGTCACTTGGTCATGTGAGATGCGCGTAACTTAATAGCCATGAATAAAAGTTGGTTGGCAGTAAACAGCTAAAATTAGTATATGTACAATATTTACTGATTATAAAACTTACTTTTGGGTGTTTTCAGGCTGTTAGGACAGCAGACATATTCTACTCCTCTGAACATATCTGTTTTACAGTCCATCAACATGGCGTAACCGTCCAAGAACATGTTTTTATCTGTACACTTCTTCTCTCCGACTTTGTGCCAGGTTTCGAACCCAAGACATCTTCCATTGTCATGTTCGTGGTTAAATTCACAGTGTTGAGGTACCAACAATGCATCACTCTCGAATGGACCAACTACAACAAATCATAACAATGTTATCATTATACATGTAATATCTTGGCTTCCACAAAATTTACGATCTGCCAAAGATAGAACTTAGGCATTGAAGGCAGCTTGATTGAATGGACTTTATGTCCCAGTCAATAATATTTTGCTTATATTGAGACCTCACCAGCTATAAGGGAAGTGACTGGCAGAAATTTTTACCATTGAAGTTCTCTTAGGGCAATGCACAGGGAGGGATCTTTAACTTGTCGAGTATGCCATGACTTAGGGCATCTTGGTTAATGTTAATGGATGAGCTAAACTGTAAAAAGTAAGGATAATTTGAGGGTAGGGGGGCCTAAAAAATTAGAAAAGCATTTGCCACTGGGAGGGGTGCCAACTTTAGCCCTTAACTAAGGGTAGAATAAACCATGTCATATATATAAATATAAATGCATATTCTCCATTGGATATTAAAATTTAGTTTGTATATACCAGTAGGTAAAAATCTTTACACCTCAGTAACTCATCTATCATATTACTTTATATGTACATGTGTATATATATATATATATATATATATATATATATATTACTTTATTTACTTAAATGCCACTCTATATATATAAACATTAATTTTAAGAACTTAAGATGGAAGTATGTACATGTATATATATATATATATATATATATATTATATATATATATATATATATATATATATATATATATTACTTTATTTACTTAAATACCACTCTGTATATATAAACATAAATTTTAAGAACTTAAGATGGAAGTACAGTCTAACAACATTAACCTGTCCACTTGACCTTTGATTTATACATTTATTATTGACTGGTGTGTTAATGCAAAGGAAACAAATGTATATTTCGTCTATAGCATGTGAATAAACATTGTTCATGTATTTACTGCTAATCCTAACACTACCCACTTCTAACTCTTATTGGTGGATCATCATGCATATAAATATTCCAAATGAAAGGTCAAGCAGACAGGTCAATGTTGTTTACCTATACATGTACATAAAAGTGTATAGAGTATATATTTATAAATCTTAACTATGTACTGAACAATGAATCCACCTCAGGGAGTTATTTTTTCCTTTTTTACTTTGCTTTATGTTGTTTTAATTAAAACATTTCATTTAGTCTTGACATTTTAGGAAGTTCTCTGTCCCCTTTTAACTCTTGTTATTATTTATGAAGTCTATACTTTAATATGGGTCAGTATCATAAATGTGACTGAATATTAACAGAATTGGAACATACCAATTAAAATGTTTCCATGATAACAGATAAGAAAATTTACAGGATATTACACCTCTAACTGAAAAGTTATAAGTCTGACCGAAACGTTATAGGTCTGACTAAAAAGTTACAGGTACAGGTCTGACTGATAATTCAAAGGTCTTTTCTGAATGACCCCATGGCCCTCATTTCTATATACTGTTATACAAATTGCTTTGTGAAACTGAAAGAACTGTCACTTCCTATTTTCAAGTCTTGGTCAGACCTGGTCAGCGTTTGCGCCCACGACCTCCCACATACTAAGTGAGAACTCTACCAACTGAGTTATTGCAGTGGTTCTCTGATATGGTGGAGGAAACCAGAGTACTGGCAGAATAGGTCCTGTTTGGTATTTGGGGTGTATAAGTTTTTAGTATACTCACCAACACATCTGTAAGCTCGGACTGTGTGTTGTCGTGGGTGATTTCCGTTCTTGTCTGGCCAGCTACTGATATTTGTATGAGGAATGTCTACTATGTTTGTGATTTCTTTGTTACTATATAACTGAAAAATAAATAAATAAATAAATAAATAAATAAATAAAAAGTAAATAAATAAATAAATAAATAAATAAATACTAATGAGTAGCGGTAAATGAATAAATGAGCAGGTTCTTCGGACCACTCAGCCAATGATAACTACTGTTACATTTAAGCTTTAATTACAGGCTTTTATCACACTAAAACATTAACTAAAAGGCTTCAATCACTTGATTTATTGTGACAATCCTTAATTTTAGTATTACCATGGTAACAAAGAACAGTAGCCTTAGATATATATCAGAATATAACCAATGAAATCATTGTATTTCAGTTAACTTGTTTTTTTATATATTGTAAAGTGATGGTCCTCTATAATTATATTACTGTACATAAATACCCTAAGGCCATCAAAATAATTTTTGTGTTTCTCTTAATATCACTACAAAAAGTTTAGAGTCAGTCTGGTGGACTGATGAACTGGTCTGAAATTTAAATCCTGGCTGCAAATGTTGGTCTAGGCAATTAAAGTTTGAATTTAATTTGAAAATTTGTAAAATAAACCCGCCATTGTTGTATTAATAGTGTAGTACTGTACATATACTCTGATCCTTAAGTTAACCTTGTATGTAATAATGAAGTCTTGCCATAACCATGATCCAATCAATTCTGAATTCAACTGGATAAATCATTGGCCTTTAAATGCACAGACATCTATCAGAGCGGATGGATGGAGAAAGAGACAGACAGACATGCCTGATAGAAACAGTATATACATGTATCCCCTAACTGTATTCCCTTAATTCAATGGTGGCATTATAGAAATAAATTTGGAGCAGTCCTAAATAAGTTGAGTCAACAGTGTTACCAGAAACACACAATTTATTTTTTGGCCTGACGACCTAATTCTATAGACTGAACCGTAAATGCTGTACATATAATGACCATCAATGACGGGGTATTCTAAGACAAGATCTAATTTACTCTAATATTGATTGAGACATCTTATACACACTACAGCTCATCTAGAACATGCTAGATATTTTCCGAGATGTTTTCCAATAAGGCCAAACATACAAATTTGTTTGGTTTTCGGTTATCGCCTCAATGCATACCTATATTTTCCTACTTACAACATTATGACTTTTTTTATTTCAATTTTTTTTAAATATATTTTTTTGATATCCTGAGTCTGGTTACCATATCAACCCCTAAGGTACTTATTTGTACAACAATGTACACCAAGATTGTTTCTTAAATTTTTATTTTCAATCATTCATTTATTTATACATTTTATGTTTTGTTTGGATAAAAATCAACTGACTGTATCATGAATACAACTCTTAAAAGCCTCAATTTAAATCAAATTAAACAATTATGATATAAATATATCCACTTTATCAAGATGTTACTAGAATGGAAACATAATTATTCAATTAAGCCTGATGATCAATGACCGATCAATCTTAACTAGATTTTCATGTTATCTCAAAGTTCTGTATACAGTTTTACCAATTAAATCAAGTGAACAATGTTATGGTCAATGAAAACCATTTGATAATAATTCATTTCTACCAATTAATCAATTAATGTTTTTAATAATAATAATAATAATAATTCCACTATATGCAGCAAATAAGAATTTCCCAAGGTTGCTTTTAAATAACATCCAAGGATTGGAGTAATGCTGCTATATGCCCCATCACAATTTCCACACCAATATCAAGGCAGTCAGTTTTGGATTGGTAGAGTCAGTTAAAAGTTAAGTTTGTTAAAGTCTGTCTCGAGCCATTAGGCCCATCAGGCCGGAGCTTATCCTGGTTTCGGTGGCGTTAAGCAACTGAGAGTACAAGACTCTCCCCTGAATGGGACGCCGGTCCATCGCAGGGTTATCCCCCAGCATTTTGCTGGTACTCATTTATTTTTCAGCTGAGTGAACTGGAACAACGTGAAAATTAAGTGTCTTGCTCAAGGACACAACACATCGCCCGGTCCAGGATCGAACCCACGACCTTCGAATCATGAGTCCAACGCCTTAACCACTAGGCCACGCGCTTCCACAGTACTCCACGGTAGAGTCAGTACTGATGTTTTATGCCCATTAATGACTTTTATACCTATATCAAGCTACAGTAGTCAATTCTGGGATGGTGGAGAGCAGTATTGGTGTCATCAGTCTTACACTTATACTAAGGACATCAGTATTGGAATTGTAGAGTGAAGTGCAGTTGAGCAATGATCTCTGTCAAGATTCTTTTACTTGTATAAAGACTGCCACTTCTTGAAATGTCCAGTGAAGTAATGGTGTTTTACGCTTCAATGTGCACTGAGGGTTCTTTTACGCACCATGCCTGCCATGACAACGGGCATTGGTTCTTAAACAATACAGGTGTTATATACATATACATATATTACCGTTTTACAATATTGAAGAATCTCCTCACTTCCTGGACAATCTATTTTACTGTTAAAATCTGGTACCCATCCGTGAGCCTCTGTGTGCATTGGTGGCTTGCCACTCTTACACCAAAATGCCACCATTGGCACGAAAGTTTTATCGGCTACATCTGTTACGTCAACATTTGATGCTAATGACTAAAAATACAAAAAGAAAAGTTATTTCAAAAACATTACAAATTAAGATTAAGCTAGGTTTCTATTCCAGGCACTACCGTTAGTCAAAATCACCATTGGCTACTAATTTGTGAGAAATTCTTTGAAAGAAACCTATTTTAGGATAATTATAGAACAATACTTTAAAAAGGACCATAGTTTCGAAATTTATGGAAATTTGGCTGTTAAAAATTTTAGAATTAAGGACCCTAGTTCAAGTTCTACAGGTATTTATCAACATTTAATACATGTACTGTAAAATCATAGTAAATGTTGGGATTAAATTTGCATTTTTCATGAGTAAGTGAATAACCACAAAATAAGTTCCTGAATCGTTTATTAATGTATTTGTGATTATCTATCAAATAAAATACAGTTTAAACTAAAACTTTCGATTACCAAGGCAACCAATTGAGTTTTATTTCATAAAACACAGTTTCATGAAAATGTTAACTGGGCAAATGGTAAACAGGCCCTGAAATAGTAACAGGATCTGAAAAATGGTAAGTGCCCCCTGACAAATGACATTCAGGCTCTGAAAAATGCCTTCTGACACAATTCTTGTAATTATTCTTTATTGTTTTATTAACAGATGTATATTTTAAAATGCTTTTTCATTACTTCTTTTAGAGACATATTACCTTTTGGGTTTTTTTTAGTGACAGACAGTCACTGTATCACATACATTAAAATTCTGAACATTTGTAGCTATCTAATCAATCAAGCTTTTTTTTAATTTTCAATTTCATCCACATTTTACAACATGCCAAAATATTAAAATCCTAAAGACCTTCCCTAGCCTGGGGTTATTAGAGCAGAAAATCTGTTCATTTTAAATAGTTAATGCAGTATATATTAGTACATTGTGTATTAGATCATATACCAATAGTTTATACTTGTCACATTAGAGACAGTGAAAGGCCCCCTTAGGACATTATCAAATATACCACACTACCTTAATATACATATCACTTAACTAAATATTCAAAAGGTAACATAAATGATACCCTCCATAAAAAAGTAAAATGGAAACATTAAAATTCTTGAGTTAACTCTATATATATTTTATCATTATGTTGAATTTAAATTTTAGAAATTAAATTAAAAATTTTAAATATTTAAAAAAGGAAAGTTTTCACAAATCGTCAAATCCTGAGGAAGGGCCTCCTAATGGCAGACATTATAAAAAATTTGACTACTAGTATATTATGGAAAATATCAAACTTGGTGACAGGAAAAATGTCAAAATAAATCGAAATTATAAAATAGTTTTGTTGTTATTATAAAATAGCTGTTTAAATAGACATGTATGGTAAATAATATAAATCGGATAAATTCTGTTTAGAGCAGAGAAATGATTTAACTGGTGTCAGTGGGCTGTTTAAAAGCGGCCTATCAGAGTAACGTTTATCCCGGCCCATAAGAATAGGGGTTAGCCCAGTGTCAGTGGGCTGTTTAAGAGTGATTTATCAGGGTAAAGTTAGTCCCAGCCCATCAAAATAAGGTTTATCACGGGTGTCAGAGGACTGAAGATAACTAAGGATTGGTAGTCTATATGACAGAAAATGTCACATGACCTGTATCTTGTAATTTTTTTAATTGGGGAATGCTTGGAATTTTCAATAAACTGACTTTTTTAACTAAAGAATATTTTTATTGATTGGTTGGAGTTTTATGTCGCAGTCAAGAATATTTCATTTATATTGTGACATCACCAACTACAGGTTAGGTGGCATAATTTTTTACCTTTTACAGGGCAATGTGCAGGTAACATTAACATGCCACAGATTTAGCCAGATTATCATTTCATGATGTATATGTTATTGGGTCATTCAGTTTAATTTTATAAATTAACCAAGTGAATACCATTTATAAAAAGATTTTCACTGGGAGTGGTTAAAGGTGCAATATATATTCATTTACACTTTCTCTCTCTTTTTTTAACTAAACCTCAGAAATGAGTAGGATTACCTACCTGATGTTAAATAGTAATTGATTAGACATGCTTTATTGATGAGACGTGATTTAGTAGGTAAAACAAGACATTTAGATAGGTGGGTGGGTGGAAAATAGATACTGGTAAACAGATTTACCGTATGTAATCCTCCCTATTACTGTCATTTTTTTAAACAACTTAATCTTGTCATTCTTTTTTAAATGTTTTTCATTCAATATAAAATTTCAGTGTTGGGTACAAACAGAAATCCTTCAGAATTTTTTTTTTACTCTCAAGAATAAACTGACACATTAATATAAGCAGATTCCTAGATTTCACAATTTTAAAATTTCATTATATTTAGGGAAATTGGGAACACATAATTCTTTATTAAGTACTTTTCTACAAATTTACTAAAATAAGTTACTTTTGAAAATAATTTCTCAAAAATTACGGTAATAGCCAATGGCAATCTTGTCTAGCAGGAATGGAAACATTGGATTCATGTTTGAAAAAATATTAAGACACTCTACTGCACATGACTGGAGGCAATATATATACCTTCCCCAAGATGCAATACACATTGTAATGGTTGGAGGCAATAAATAATGAATATCCTCCCTATTATGTAATACACATTATCATGAACTGGGAGGTCCCAGGTATTTCTGCAACTCATCAACTAACACTATTACACCTGAATTTGAAATGACTGACAGCTATAAACACCCTCCCTCCCTCTAGTTTACAATAAGTCTGGATGTCCCTTTCTTACTCGTAGTAGTAAATTTAAACCTAAATCTTTTAACAATATATAATGTGCAGATATGTTGGTAACAACACCATCTTTCCATCTCTGCACCATCTTGACAGCATATACACCTGGCTCTGGAATGACTCACTGACCGCTATAAATACCCTCCCGCTAGTTAACAATGAACCTGGATGTGACCGATTTTTACCCCTAAATTTAAACTTAAATCTGTAACAATATTATAATATGATGTGCAGATCCATCGTTAAAACACCATCATGACAGGGTATGTACACCTGAATCTGTAATGGCTGCAGGTCAAACTGTTACAACAGTATACATTACACATGCTTTAGATTTTAATCTAAAATTTATTTCTGGGACAGCAAAGCAATTAAAACATCCCCAGGCTTGTTAACAACTAAAGTATGCAATACACATAATACTACAAATGTAAGAGTTGTACATTCAAGCGTGAAATGAAGTCCGAGACTGTACTCTACTGTAAAATTCCTTTTCAATTATAATTATTATAATATATTAATGGTCTGCACAAGGCCATGTTGGGCCCCACAAAATCACAAAAATTTGACATTTAAATATCTGACAAGGATATTTGTATAAAATTTGACTATTTAACACAAATCTAAATGGTCATGTATAAAGTTTCAATCCCTATGACACAGTGAGAGTGATGTATCATACATTTTCACAGTTCAATGAAATATTTATAAAGAATAATGGAGGAAATTCTTGTCATACCTTGAACAGTTGAACAATGAAACAAAAAGAGAATGAAACGACAGTTTAAAAAGAAATAGCTTTACCTCAATATAACCCAAACTGACCTTGACAATTGCTACAATTAATACAAGCACCGTTGGAGCGGTCTTTGGCCCCATTTTTAGGGTAAAACAGTTAGAAACCCTTTCTTCAGTTATCCCAGTCGATGTGAGC
Source organism: Anadara kagoshimensis (assembly GCA_021292105.1). Classification (NCBI taxonomy): domain Eukaryota; kingdom Metazoa; phylum Mollusca; class Bivalvia; order Arcoida; family Arcidae; genus Anadara; species Anadara kagoshimensis. The sequence continues at coordinate 1,094,172 of CM037866.1, read as the reverse complement.
TAATCGCTAAACTTTATGGATTTCCTTCAGACTGCCGACATGACGTCACACTAATTATGTCTGCCAAGATTCTGAAACAGAACATTTCATTGGTTGGATTTCACAGATAAATTATGAAGATTTGCTAATAATTTTATGATTAATTTTGGAAATACAATAATTAAACTCCGAAATTTTTATACTTAAACAATAATTTTTATTTACGATATCTTTCTTTATAAAGGAAATTTGTTATTGTTCCTTAAAAAAATCCGATAACGATTTTTTTGACGCAGGCGAGCATTTTTGGTAGCCAATCAAATTGTAGTTTACTAACGAATGATGAAAAGGGGCACCTGACAGATGTAAATAAACAATATGGTGGCATGAAGCCAACCCGGCAGTTACGGATTGAACATATGGCTTCTTGAGGACAAGAAACAGGGAATATTCATTGAAACTAAAACTGTCATTGGTCGGGAAACCTGTTATTGGCTTACACAGGTAAATCTATTTTTATTTGAACCTCCATTCTCATTTAATTACTGGACGGACGATATGACGGCTTTCAGCTTGTTAACAGATAGACCTAGTTAACAGATTGCTCGCTGTGCAGCATCAACTTCACAGTCAATACAGAAAGCGACAAACAAAAGCACTTGCAACATTATAGATATGAAGTAGACAGATGAAAAAAAAAAATTTAATCTTTCATTGAAAGTGAACACTGTTGGTTTATCAATAATGAGAGAGAGAGAGAGAGAGAGAGAGAGAGAGAGAGAGAGATGAATATTCAACATCCACACTGCCAAATCAATTGAATTATTTTCGTTTTACTATGGTGATAAAGATGTTTAAAGTCTTTACAATTAAAACATTTTTGTTTCAATGAAGCATGGAAAATGTAACTGAGAAATCATTTGATCTTGTTTCCATGTACTGAGTTTTGAACTTGCTACCTGTGGCATACCAGTGGCAGTGCAGCATTCTGCTGGTTGAGTTATGACATACCAGTCAATCATTCAACTGGTATATAGCAATGGCATACAAGCCCAGTGCTTTACTGATATATAGCAATGACATTCCAGTCCAGCATTCTATTTGTATATAGCAATGACATGACATACAGTCCAGTACTCTACTGGTTGAGTTTAGACATGCCAGTCCAGTATTCTACTGGTTGAGTTATGGCATGCCAGTCCAGTGTTCTACTGGTTGAGTTTGGTATGTCAGTCCAGTGTTCTACTGGTTGAGTTATGACATGCCAGTCCAGTATTCTACTGGCTGAGTTATGACATGTCAGTCCAGTGTTCTACTGGTTGAGTTATGACATGCCAGTCCAGTGTTCTACTGGTTGAGTTATGACATGCCAGTCTAGCATTCTACTGGTAGAGTTGTGACATGCCAGTCCAGTGTTCTACTAATTGAATTATGGCATGTCAGTCCAGTGTTCTACTGGTTGAGTTATGGCATGTCAGTCCAGTGTTCTACTGGTCCAGCCTGGCATGCCAGTCCAGCCCTCTTTTGGTGGAAATATATATTTATCTAACACTAACCTTTTTGTCCCCTCCACCTAGCGATGCATCCTGACTCTCCTGAAGTGTAAACACTTGTAATCTAAGTGTACTTCGCTGTCAGAGTATAAAAGGATATCATAATATCACTGTCTCAGTGTAGCTGTCTCAGAATGACTCTCAGCAGGGCTGTCTCAATATGGTTGTCTCAGCAGGGCTGTCTCAGTGTTGCTGTCTCAGCAGGACTGTCTCAGTATCCCTGTCTCAGCAGGGCTGTCTCAGTATCGCTGTCTCAGCAGGGCTGTCTCAATATGGTTGTCTCAGTATCCCTGTCTCAGCAGGGCTGTCTCAGTATCGCTGTCTCAGAATGACTGTCTCAGCAGGGCTGTCTCGGTATGGCTGCCTAAACAGTGGCGTAGCTAGAAAAAAATGAATGTGCATGCTTAACGTGTGAGGGGACGAAGTTTGCGAAGTGTTAGGGGTTCAGGGGCATGCTCCCCTGGATTTTTTTTTAAAAGACACAAAATTCATTTTCCTGCTCCCTTATAAGTAAAATTGTCCACTTTATATACTTAAAAAATATTTTTTATGTAATTATGTTGAAATAAATTGTGAGTTGTAAGTCCAAATCATGACAGTCATGTAAAACGTTTTGTGTATTACTATTTTGTATTTATTTAAAAAAAAAAGAAAAATATGAATGTTATGATTGTTATCCTGATCGTGGATTTCCGTAATCGATTCTTTTTACCATACCCGGTGATTAGCCGTGCATGAACCCCCTGGACTCGGAGGGCCAGTGGTTTTCTGTTAGGATTTTCCTTCCTTAGATGCTCCCATTACCCTGGTGACAGGGTCATCTCCCCGGATTTTCTGTCTGGATTTACTTCCATAGCCTTTGACTCAAAAGTCTAATCACAAGGCAGTGATACTATTTAACCCATAGCTGGAGCAAGGTTGGTGAGAGCCAGGGCGTGTCCACACACCGATGGGCCTGCACTCTGCACCTCTAGGGTCCTTGCTACTCTGAGATCCCCTTCAACTTAGCCTTGAGTACTAGACCCAAGTTACCGTGCATTGCCACGAGGAGGCATTGAAGGAGTCTTGGTAGTGTAGAGGCTATGTACTGGCAGGAAAGATTTACGCACTCGACTCTCCCTTTCACCTACGAGTAGGCTAGCCAGCGACAACAAAGATCTAAAGACGTTCGATCTCTGCCGTACTAGACGCATATCACTACCCTGTGGCGTCACCACCACTAACACAACACCACTGTTATCCTGACACGGCCGTCTAATGCTGCAAAACAGGTTTAGTAACAATAGAAAGTTGAAGCTAAATAATAATTGGAAACAGCAATACCCAAAAGTTCACAAAACAGTCGGAAAAAACAAACCAGATGTTGTAAACACAAACCAATAATTATAAAACTCTCGACTTTAGACGGACACTCTGGAAAAAATGTTCAATAGTATACAAGTAATTAAAAGCTAAAATTTAAAAATAACCCCATTCTAAACCGAGGACCAACAATATGACACGCATACATTATTCTTAAATAGTAATCTAAAAACACGTAAAGCTATTCTTTTTAAAAAGCACTTGAGAATGTTTTAGTAATTAAATACTGGCATATAGCAGATTCAAAAAAGTATTTACTATTGGGGCCCAAAGTCAATATACATATAATTATTTTAAAAAGTAGGATGATAACGATCAACTCTATAATTACATCAACCACATTGTTTTCAACAATGACCGTTTCTTGCTACAGTGATTGATGGGTCTTCTCAGATTCTGCCGATGGTGTCAATGTCTGGCCCTGTGATTTGCTATCACGCTTTTTAAAACAAATGAATCAATTCTCTTAGTATTGTGTTGTAAAATAAAAAAAAAACTATACATACCCAGGCTAATCCATCCACAGTTAAACAAATAGGAAGAACACAAACACAACACACGGTTTTAAAAAAGAAGGGGGAATTGAACAATCTCATGCTTAAAATTTCATCAAAGTGAAAAAAGAATAATGTGAAGCAGTGTTTGAAAAAATCAAATATTTCGATCATTGTTGCAAACAAAGATTGTTAACCAAAAAATATGTGCATGCTTGAGCATGCAAGCATAAGAAGCTGCTACGCCACTGCTAAAACATGTTCCATAAAAGGCCTTTTCTTACTGTACTAAGGGGGATAACTCTGCTACCTCTGCAGGATATTACAGATGTTATACATCATGTGAAATAAGATGTGATATCTATCAATACAACCAACCAACACAATGTATAGATGGTTAAAAATTCATTCATTCATTCATTCATTCATTCATTCATTCATTCATTCATTCATTCATTTAAATACAGTTACATATAACATTCTATGGCTTTATTTATTTTTCATTATTGATGAGCTATTATAAGACATATAACACAGTAGTCAGAATTCAGGCCAAAGATAAACAAAATATGTTTCTGCTAATGTTCATAGAAAAAATATACATGTAGTACAGTAGGTAGGCAGGTTTTTTTTAAAATTGACTGTATGGTATGGACTTTGACAGTGCTTGTCAAAATATTATCATAAAAACTTTATGGTAGACATAAAAATTTAGGATCCATCCACAGGACCACTGATCCCTTATTTAACCAAATTACTCGATTGTTAAGGCCTTAGTGGGCCATATATAACATTGCATGAACGTAAAAATATTGATGCTATGGTGTTTTGGAGTAAAGTTATTGAAATGGCCCCTCCTAAAAAATTCTAGATTGACCCCTGATCTACCACTGGTTAACTGAAATACACTTTTCTTTGGCCTTACCTGGTTTATTGTCATCAGAGATCAGTAACAGATTCATTGAAACTCTTAACCAGAATCTAATGAAATGATGGAGTGGGATAAAAGCATAAAATAGACATTGATTTGATAAATCAGTTTCTCATGAATGTTTACGCTGATTAAAATCTTTCCAGCTTAAATGAGAAATTACCATAAAAAACAAAATCATTCTAACATAAATGAAAAGTTACCATAGTAACATCTTATAGTCACAAATGTTAAAGGTACAAAATTAATATTGAATTTTTTTGTCAAGTTAACAATGACATCTATTAAACTCCCATCAAACAGTTAAAACAGTTAAATACCACCAGAGAAGAAAAATGTACTGACTTTATGATAGTCACATATTTTACATGTTTTATGCATTGATTTATGTCTGCATATCTAGAGACACATACTGAGTTGGTCTGGTTTATTTCTTCAGATCTAAATGATTCAAGGTTCATACAGTCTTATAGGGGTTCAAAATTATGTTTTATAATGGAAGGTCCAGGACCTTAATTTTGCCTTTAATTTTGGCAGGTCTCGCTTCAAGTTTCGAAAGTCTAATATCATCATTGAAAGGTCCATGTGCAGTTATCATATAGAAAAAGTAGTATGATGCTAGATAAAAATAGCAGGTCCATTTGACTTTTACAGTTTAAACATGAAGAGTCCCAATGTAAAATCAATAGATCTCAGACCTCGAGCTCGGACCCAGGGAACTTTGAAACCCTGTTATTGACTCTGATCAGGTTAAGATTTTCACATCTCTCAGAATCACAAAATGTTCCAGATTGACATCTTGATCTAAGTCTATGAACCGGTCATGCTCAAAGAATTGGTTATAATTTTGTTTAACATCACATCAGCAATTATTTCAGCTTTTCGCAATGAGTCCAAGTTTATTAATTTCTAAGGAGAGTAACAGTGTTTTACACCCCAGTAAAGATCCAATCACTTTTATTGAGGTGTTCAATTCTGGGATTGTGAAGTAGAATAATAGGTTTTACATCACAGTCAAGATTTTTTGCTTATATTGAGGTGGTCAGTTCTAGGATGGTTGAGTGGAGTAACATTGTTTAACACCCAAATCAAAATTCTTGCACTTCTATTGAGGCGGTCAGTTCTGGGATTGTGAAGTGGAGTAACAGTGTTTAACACCCAAATCAAAATTCTTTCACTTACTGTATATGACAGTTTTAATCTCAGGGATGGTGGAGTGGAACAATGGAATTTTTATGCCCTAGTCAAAATTCTACCATTCTTATAAGGATGATCAGTTCTAGAATGGTAGAGTGGAGTGATGGTTTTAACACCCAAGTTAACTGACGAATCGGCAGCCACACCCACAATGTTCAACAAAGGCCCGGGATGCTTGAATTACACACAAAAACAATGAATTGTTTCACTTAATCACGTCACTGAAATTATAACGTCATTAGTTGCCGTGACACTGCTTTGTTACCATCATGGCTGCCAGTGTCGAAACATAAATGGCATGACTGGTAATACATCAATTATCTGTCTCAAGGACAATGTTTTATACATTGACTGACACCCCGTTTCATGGAGAATGTTATGTATATATCCTAAGACACTTAATGTCACTGAATTCAGAATTACAGAGCTATCCTGTACATGTGTAATACATCGCTGTTACAATTCAATTATCACAAAAGCCGACAGGCTATCGTTGCTGTTACAATTCTATTATTACAAAAATGGACAGGCTATTATCGCCGTAGAATTAAAAATAACACATTTTATTTTATTACTTGACCATTAATTTTCTGCTTTTCTGATCGATTGGTTGAGAATAATTTCTGAAAAGTCAATACATCCACTGTGTAAAAGGTGGGTAAATGGACATGGCCACATAAAAGTGTATATAAAGCTTGTGTGACATATTGTTATCTAAATACTGTAATTTAACCTGAATGAATCTGTTATTAATAACACTATCTAAAGGTTGGTAGAGTGCTCAATCTGTAAGTGGGAGGTGGTGGGTTTGAAACCTGACTGTTTCTGACCCAAGACTTGAAAGTCGGTAGTGACTGTTCTTTCGCCAAGCACTCTGCATTGCAAAATGAAAATCAGGGTCCTTTTGGATGGGAACTTAAAATAAACGAGGTCCAGTGTTACGGTAGGCATGGCATGATAAAGAACCCTGCTGTATAATGCCATCAGCGCAACACACAACATTTCTGCACCTTGGCCCATAGTTGGCAACATCTCGTTATAAGTAAAATATTCTTGACAGGGATATTAATCACCATTAATCGACTCATCTCTAAATGGGATACAACAAGTGGCACACAGGGCTCTCACTGAGCCACATTTGGGGTCGATATTGGGCCATTCACAATAGAAAATGTCATGGGTAAACAGGGTTTTTTTCACATGCACCCAGCTGATTTTCAAAATTTAAAAGAAATAACTATGTATAAACTGACTTTAAAAACTGTAAAAAAAAAAAACCAAATAGAAATAATTTAAGTAAATTCCAGTCAATATTAATCTGGAATCAAATAAAATTAATTTATAATATTATATTAGTAATAAAGTTTAATAAAATTGTTTTCAACCATCAAATTTAGAGTTTTGTAACAATAATACCGGTATTACGATTTTGGCTATTTCATCAAAAAATTTCACAATAACAAGGGCCCTGGCAACATTTACAAAAGATTGAGTGACAACCCTGGTATACCAACTGTCAACATTGTGACTTCCAGTGTGATTTTGTTGTTTTTCATAATTTTTAAATTTTGACAAAGACTTATTTTATGCGCATAATCAGAAAGTGAGGAAAACAGGCTTACAGCTATACCATTTATACTATGTATTATATGGATAAAAATTTTCCATTCCAATATTTCAGATTATATCAGATTTCAGATATATTTGCGTGTTCTGTGTATTCATTTATTCAGCAATATTAATTTTTGTTGACAATTTTGGATTGATTTAGTTGTTGTTGCTATTTGTATAGGAATTTATCACCTTCTACTGAACCGAGTGTAAATGAAAATGTCCATTTGAAAGTAAAGAAAATTAAAATGTCGCCATCAGAAATTACAGGAATCAATACATTTACACGACAACACTCGACGACAATGAAGCACGGATAAGACACAACGCTCTGATAACGTCCTGTTAAAATATTGATTCTGAAGAAGCTGACTTATTCCCTCCAGAAACAAACCACGAACGCTTTGAATGCTCGGCGTTTTATTTCCCATGCTGTGTTTTATATCCGTATAAAATCTGTATTTTAAAGGATTCCGTTCACTGATTCAATATTGGATAGTTACAGTAATCAATGATTTTGATTGGATAAAATATACAGGAAATCAGATGTTTTACGAGAGATATTTATAGTTATAGTCTATATATATATATATATAATAGTTGATAATAATAGCTAAAGGACTGCATTGTATATATATAAGTATCGTGTGTTGTACAATATTATACACCAGTAAATAGATTTGTTTATTTATGTAAGTATTCATTATTTTGCTGTGAAATTATTTATATTTTTTGTGGTGTCACAAATTTTGTTGTTTTCATGGACACTGTTTGACTGAAGAATATGCATGTTAGCAGTGATTTTGTTACATTTTTAAAAACTACCTTCTGCCTTTTAAATTGGGAAAATTTTGAGTTCTGAAATACAGCAAACTACATAATGACATGTTTTTCAATAGCTTAGGATCCTCACTACAAAGGTGTTGTGAAAAATATCTAACATTTTGAAGGTAAGGACAACTAGATTTAATTTGCTAGTGCATCACAACTGTTTTGGGAATTTTAAGTGACAAAATTGAATTTTTTTAGTAATTTTCCCCAGGGAAACTTTATTGGTAGTAATTTTAGGCAAACAAAAGCACTGGTTATTGACATAGTGTATATATAACGAACTATCTGCTAGGGTTAAAAAATCAAAATCTAGGAAATCAAATGTTGTTATTTTTTGTTTGAACTATGAAAATTAAAAAATATCGGTAACAAGAATCTAGAACTTGATATTTTTACATGATTTGAATATATTTAAAATGATATATAAACAAAACTAGAATTTATTTATCAATTGGTGTTTTTTTTTTTTGAAACTATGACAATTAATTGGCAGACATCACAGAAATAAATGATATGGTAATATTATTTCTGTTTTTCAGGATTACTGTAATTAGTTAAAACTTGTTTTAGAGCCATTTTTCATATTCAGTTATTGCCATGATTTTTTTACTTCCAAATTCTCATATTTGTTGATATTTATGCTTATTGTTTGACACAATTTCGTTTAAAAAAATAATGCAAAGTTATATTGCAGTAATTCATAATGATAATGACATTTTTTGAGGTGGCATTAAGTAATGAAAGGGGTGTGTTTATAAGCTGGCCAATTGTTGAGTCATTCATCTGAAGTTCAGGCTGTGAGATAGTTTGCCACTTTGTTTGCATAAAGTCAGTTCAAGGATGGTGGAGGAAACAAGAGTGTCCACAGAAAAAAATCTAAAATGGTTATATAATCAAAATGTTGTATTTATGAAATGGTTTTGTCTTGGAACTACGGTACACTAAAAATTGGATGTTTTAGTGTTTTTTCTTTGAGCACTATGGTTTTCAGGGATGGCGAAGGAAACCAGTCTCTCAGTGTCCACAGAAAAAACATTATCTAAAACAGTTATATAATTAGAATCGAAAATTAATGAAATTGCTTTTTTCTTAGAACTATAATCAGAATTGAAAATTAATGAAATTGATTTTTTTTTAGAATGACAAAAATTTGATGTTTTAGACAGTGGTTTTTCTGTGGGTACTCTGGCAATTCCATTCAATTCTTAAATAACATCGAAAACCCGTAAAGCCATGTAATAAAACTCCTATTACACATGTGTAATATCACTCTTGTATTGTCATATGATTGTTATAGCATATTATGACATCATATTTTAGACAGCATGACTTTGCAGTTATTTTGTCTGTTCTATTATAGCTGAGAAAAAACACTTTTCAGATACAAAAAATGGAGTTTTCCTACATTATACAATAAACAGAATCTTATGTTCATGCTTAAGTAATATAGAATTCATTAAACTCTTTGAATAAAATGTTTGTGCAACTCGCACACAAAGTCCGTGGTATAAAATTTAATGCAACTGGTTTAATAGGTTCAGTATTACATAATCTCTAATATAAGATCCTCTTTACATAACAATACCACTATGGTAACTCAGTGGTAGAGTGCTTGCTTCGTATGTGGGAGCTCATGGGTTGGAACCCTGGCCGGGCCTGACAACGATTTGAAAATAGGTATTGACTGTTCTTTCACCAAACACTCGGCATTTAGAAATAAAAGTCATGGGGTCCTTTGGAAGAGACCTTAAAAACCTGATGCCCTATGTCAGGGCATGCATGGCAGAACCCTCTATGCACATTGCCCTGAGTGCACGGCAAAGGTAAAAATTTCTGCCACTTTGCCTATAGCTGGTGATGTTTCATATGAGTGAAATAGTCTTGACTGGGACGTAAAACCCAATCCAATCTCTCAATCTTTGAAAAGCACACTTTTTATAGATGTTAGTTGTACCAAAATAAATTTTATATATAACTACTTTGATTTTATTTATTTGTTACAGAGTTCTGACCATGGCTGACCACAGCCCATCCAGCAAGTATACGGGACTGGACGAGATATTTAATGAGAAGAAGCCCATAAAAGTGCGGTCTTACCCAGCGGCCCAGGAATATCATGAATTGTGTGATAAGAGACTATCATATATACAGAGATTTCCGAAGCGGTATATCGTCGGAATTATGGCGTTCTTTGGCTTCTGTAAGTAAATTATGTATAATGAAGAATTACAGTCAAACCTGTCTATAAAGGTCCCCCAAGTGAATCAGAAAACTGGTCTTTATGTTAAGGTTTTTTCATTTAAAGAGGATAAGATATCAAGAATAAAGAGAAATAAATTATGATGAAGTGTTTATGGCCTTTAAGAGAAGGTGAACCTAATATAGAGGTGGTCTTTAAGACATGTGTGACTGTATATCATTCTGATTAAGGCATAAAAAACAGATGGTAACTGATTACTGTATATGTAGTTGCTTTTATTCAATGGGGATTTTATTTCGCTATGTTCTCGATTTGAATTTATAACGTGCAAGCGAATAAACAAAATTATTCACAAAAGGATGGGACCCAACTGGGATTCAAACCAAAAGTGGGGAAAAGCATTATCACCCATAAGAGTACACTTAAAACCACTTGGCCATCAAAAACACTGTTACTGTTTGATCTGATAGCAGGTATAAAGCTTAACTATTTTGAGTTGGGGGCCCAGTCCCTGGTTTCACAATCATTCCTTAGCTAAGATTTTTCTTAACTTAAATTTTTCAAAATTGCAAATGTTTATAATTTTGTTAATTTTCAAGATATTTAGAAATTTAAGGTGTCATTTTAAAGATCACTTCTAGATTAAAACATTTGCATAAGATTGACAAAAAATATTCATCAGTAGTTTCAAAAAGAGTTTGCTAAATTTAATATAAGGAAAATCTTAGCTAAGGAGTGATTGTGAAACTGGGGCCAAGTCACTACAGAAAAGAAGTTATAGCTTAGTAATAAATAGCCTAAATGTGTAAAAATAAAAAAATTAAGGTCCCAGGCTTATTTTAGGAGCAACTGGGCAACCAGGCCTTTGCTTATCTTAATCCCTAGATAGATTAGTCAACCATTAGTTATTTAGCGAAAAACTACCCAGCAGTTGTTTTCGTCAATGTACCACTTGGTCAATACTGCTTAACCTTTGTACAAAATGGGGCATCACATGGTACACTGGTGAACTCCATAGATTATCCAGCACTTGTAAATGTGTTCAGTATTATAATAGAACATATTGGTCATGAAACTAATTAAAACATATTGAACTTGAAGTTAACATCGATACTTTTCTGTATCCGTTAATTAAAAATACCAATGTCAATATTTGTTTGTGAGAGCGTTCATTTAGATTAGCTTCTCTAAATTAAATCAATCATTCCGGTATCTTTTTGACATAATTATCAATACAGGATCTGTTAAAACGGAAACACTACTTCTCCCATAGATCAGAGCTGCCTGTTACATTTCAGGATTTGAAAAGAGAAATGGTACATGTGATACTTAAAGTTAAATCTATCTTTTTGTATGACTTAACGTTACATTTATCAATGACATCCATCAGTAACAATTGAAGCACTTTTTTGTTCTGTAACCTCTAATCTCCGCCCATATCAATATAGAACCAAGAAATACAAAAATCAGAAAGGTTGTAAAATTCCATGTCACCTGCCTAAGAACTAGATACAGTCCAACCTGCATTAAAGCCACCTCTATATAAAGATCACCTGCTTATAAAGGCCAGTAAAATTGTATTCCAAGTGTTCTTTATTCATACTAGTTGAACCTGTATATAAAGACCATCTGTCCATAAAGGCCACTTTTACTGTTTCCCTTGGTAAGCCTTTATAGACAGGTTTGTCTGTAACTTTTATGTATGTCTATATGGGAAAGTCATATTCCAAGTACTAGAGTGACAGACTGCTGTTATTTGTGTTGATTGCATCACTCTAGATAATACTTTCCCACTTATTCAGTCATAAGTGGTTAAGGTGTCATCTTTAAAACTCAAGGTATGGTGTATGATGCTAGTGGACTTCAAGTGAGAAAGAGATTTTACTTGTCGTAGGCCTTTACTCAGGTTAGTTCAATAACAGTATAATGGACTGAGTGGTCTGACAGTTTATCTGCTGACAAGTGTACTCACAAGTGGCCACTCCTTTATACATCACAGATTAGGAACTTGTTCGATTAATCCTTAATTAATTAAAACCACCATCCCACCCCACCCCACAACACCCTACCCACCCCACCCCACCCCACCCCACAACAGCCAAACCCACCCCATGACAGCCAAACCCAACCTACCCCAATCCAACCCAATCTACTGTAAACCAATTTTTATTTGCAGTTATTAACTTTCACATTTCTAAATACCAAATCATGTCAAGATTATTAATTTTTAATTATTAATTAATAACTGAATATTTGGTATAAAAAACACTATTGATTGTCAGACACAATTTTAGGACAATTTACTTTCGCGATTATTTGGTCTTTGCGAAACATGGGAATGTTTATGGCATGCAAATAAAAGTTTTTTTTTACAGTACAGTTAAACCTGCATTAGAGGCCAACTGTACATAAGGACCACCTGCTTGTAAAGGCTAGTAAAACATTATTCCGATTGCTCTTTATTCATGTTATTTAAACCTGCATACAAGGGGCACCTGCTTATAAAGGCCACTTTAACTGGTTCACTTGAGTGGCTTTTATAGGCATGTCCGACTGTATATGTTTATGGTTTTAATAAGAGAAACATAAAATATAAATGTAACATAATGATATTTTGTTGTTTATACAAGGAGTTAAAATTACATCACACATCACACAGAATTTGTTGTTTTTGACTGGATATATTGTTATTTATGATTTATTGAACAGATTATAACATGAATTGTTTCCATGGTAACACAAATGTTATCATACAAAACAATCAAATCATTCCTAGCTCTAAACCTTATTTGCATCATAGTATATATATTGCAGTAAATTTGCTTGAAGACAGTATAGATGACGTTGTCACCTTCAAAGCATTCTTATCGTTTCGTCTTGATCTTTATGATAGATTTCACAACCTCTGGCCTTTTTTGTTGATTCAGAAAGCAATTTGAATTCCCCTGACATAGCAATTATTATACAGATTTGTATATTGTATTGACTATTTAATGAGGAAATGTAATATTACAAACCAGGCATACTCTACATATAAAGTCTTGTTTGTCTTTTTGTTTGTACAGACGAGGTGAAACAGTGAGTTAAAGCAGTGGAATGAAAATCATAGTATCTTGACAGTCTCCCAAATCTGAATCCCACTTGGACAGATTCTAGTATGAGAAAATGAAATATTAGAAAACCAGAAATACAGAGTCTTATTTATCTTTTTATTTGTACAGACAAGACAAAATAGTGGGTTTAAGGACTGAAATAAAAATTATAGTGTCTCTTGACAGTTGCCCAAGTCTGAAAATCATAATGTCTCTTGACAGTCGCCCAAGTCTGAAAATCATAATGTCTCTTGACAGTCCCCCAAGTCTGAAAATCATAATGTCTCTTGACAGTCCCCCAAGTCTGAAAATCATAGTGTCTCTTGACAGTCCCCCAAGTCTGAAAATCATAATGTCTCTTGACAGTGGCCCAAGTCTGAAAATCATAATGTCTCTTGACAGTCCCCCAAGTCTGAAAATCATAATGTCTCTTGACAGTTGCCCAAGTCTGAAAATCATAATGTCTCTTGACAGTTGCCCAAGTCTGAAAATCATAATGTCTCTTGACAGTCCCCCAAGTCTGAAAATCATAATGTCTCTTGACAGTCCCCCAAGTCTGAAAATCATAATGTCTCTTGACAGTCCCCCAAGTCTGAAAATCATAGTGTCTCTTGACAGTCCCCCAAGTCTGAAAATCATAGTGTCTCTTGACAGTGGCCCAAGTCTGAAAATCATAATGTCTCTTGACAGTCCCCCAAGTCTGAAAATCATAATGTCTCTTGACAGTCCCCAAGTCTGAAAATCATAATGTCTCTTGACAGTCCCCCAAGTCTGAAAATCATAGTGTCTCTTGACAGTCCCCCAAGTCTGAAAATCATAATGTCTCTTGACAGTGGCCCAAGTCTGAAAATCATAATGTCTCTTGACAGTCCCCCAAGTCTGAAAATCATAATGTCTCTTGACAGTTGCCCAAGTCTGAAAATCATAATGTCTCTTGACAGTCGCCCAAGTCTGAAAATCATAATGTCTCTTGACAGTCGCCCAAGTCTGAAAATCATAATGTCTCTTGACAGTCCCCCAAGTCTGAAAATCATAATGTCTCTTGACAGTCCCCCAAGTCTGAAAATCATAGTGTCTCTTGACAGTCCCCCAAGTCTGAAAATCATAATGTCTCTTGACAGTGGCCCAAGTCTGAAAATCATAATGTCTCTTGACAGTCCCCCAGGTCTGAAAATCATAATGTCTCTTGACAGTCCCCCAAGTCTGAAAATCATAGTATCTCTTGACAGTCCCCCAAGTCTGAAAATCATAATGTCTCTTGACAGTCCCCCAAGTCTGAAAATCATAATGTCTCTTGACAGTCCCCCAAGTCTGAAAATCATAGTGTCTCTTGACAGTCCCCCAAGTCTGAAAATCATAATGTCTCTTGACAGTGGCCCAAGTCTGAAAATCATAATGTCTCTTGACAGTCCCCCAAGTCTGAAAATCATAATGTCTCTTGACAGTCCCCCAAGTCTGAAAATCATAATGTCTCTTGACAGTCCCCCAAGTCTGAAAATCATAGTATCTCTTGACAGTCCCCCAAGTCTGAAAATCATAATGTCTCTTGACAGTCCCCCAAGTCTGAAAATCATAATGTCTCTTGACAGTCCCCCAAGTCTGAAAATCATAATGTCTCTTGACAGTCCCCCAGTCTGAAAATCATAATGTCTCTTGACAGTGGCCCAAGTCTGAAAATCATAATGTCTCTTGACAGTCCCCCAAGTCTGAAAATCATAATGTCTCTTGACAGTCCCCCAAGTCTGAAAATCATAATGTCTCTTGACAGTCCCCCAAGTCTGAAAATCATAGTATCTCTTGACAGCCGCCCAAGTCTGAATCAGATAGACCCTAGTATTGTTGGCAGATACATCAGAAGTCAGACTGCCTCAATATAAACAAATTGGTCATAGTTGGGTCGTAAAACAACAGGCCAATCAACCCACCAACCCTAACCTAATAAACCTACCCATCAACCAACAACCTTTTAACATCCCTTACAACCTACAATACTGGGTCTTTGGTGATCACTTGGTCTTAAGAGCAAACTTAAGGATTGTAGCAGCTCTCACCACCTAGGTGATCACTTGGTCTTAAGAGCAAACTTAAGGATTGTAGCAGCTCTCACCACCTAGGTGATCACTTGGTCTTAAGAGCAAACTTAAGGATTGTAGCAGCTCTCACCACCTAGGTGATCACTTAGTCTTAAGAGCACACTTAAGGATTGTAGCAGCTCTCACCACCTAGGTGATCACTTGGTCTTAAGAGCAAACTTAAGGATTGTAGCAGCTCTCACCACCTAGGTGATCACTTGGTCTTAAGAGCAAACTTAAGGATTGTAGCAGCTCTCACCACCTAGGTGATCACTTGGTCTTAAGAGCAAACTTAAGGATTGTAGCAGCTCTCACCACCTAGGTTATCACTTAGTCTGAAGAGCACACTTAAGGATTGTAGCAGCTCTCACCACCTAGGTGATCACTTGGTCTTAAGAGCACACTTAAGGATTGTAGCAGCTCTCACCACCTAGGTGATCACTTAGTCTTAAGAGCACACTTAAGGATTGTAGCAGCTCTCACCACCTAGGTGATCACTTGGTCTTAAGAGCAAACTTAAGGATTGTAGCAGCTCTCACCACCTAGGTGATCACTTGGTCTTAAGAGCAAACTTAAGGATTGTAGCAGCTCTCACCACCTAGGTGATCACTTGGTCTTAAGAGCAAACTTAAGGATTGTAGCAGCTCTCACCACCTAGGTGATCACTTAGTCTTTAGAGCACACTTAAGGATTGTAGCAGCTCTCACCACCTAGGTGATCACTTGGTCTTAAGAGCACACTTAAGGATTGTAGCAGCTCTCACCACCTAGGTGATCACTTGGTCTTAAGAGCAAACTTAAGGATTGTAGCAGCTCTCACCACCTAGGTGATCACTTGGTCTTAAGAGCAAACTTAAGGATTGTAGCAGCTCTCACCACCTAGGTGATCACTTGGTCTTAAGAGCACACTTAAGGATCGTAGCAACTCTCACCACCTAGGTTCGAATGTCACTTACGCAGAACCTAGTATGAGGTCAGTGGACAGACAAAGTTCCTTACACAAAGATTTGCCATTTGAAATCTAAGCAGTAAAATATGCAATGGTCCACTAATACATGCTTTAGATCACTCTGTCACTGTGCTTTATTTGTCATGAACCTATGTTCCTACCAAGGGAAATAATTTGAGCACTTTTTAATAAACCTATGTTCCAACCAAGGGAAATAATTTTGATTCACTTTCGTTCACGTAATACCTTGAACCGGAATAGGTAACTTGTCTTCACTTATTGGCTTTGATCTGTAGAGTCGCTGTGATCTGTAGAGTCGCTGTGATCTGTAGAGTCGCTGTGATCTGTAGAGTCGCCATGATCTGTAGAGTCGCTGTAATCTGTAGAGTCGCTGTGATCTGTAGAGTCGCTGTGATCTGTAGAGTCGCTGTGATCTGTAGAGTCGCTGTAATCTGTAGAGTCGCCATGATCTGTAGAGTCGCTGTAATCTGTAGAGTCGCTGTGATCTGTAGAGTCGCTGTGATCTGTAGAGTCGCTGTGGTCTGTAGAGTCCCTGTAATCTGTAGAGTCGCTGTGATCTGTAGAGTCGCTGTGATCTGTAGAGTGGCTGTGATCTGTAGAGTGGCTGTGATCTGTAGAGTCGCTGTGATCTGTAGAGTCTCTGTGATCTGTAGAGTCGCTGTGATCTGTAGAGTCGCTGTGATCTGTAGAGTCGCTGTGATCTGTAGAGTGGCTGTGATCTGTAGAGTCACTGTGATCTGTAGAGTCGCCATGATCTGTAGAGTCGCTGTAATCTGTAGAGTGGCTGTGATCTGTAGAGTCGCTGTGATCTGTAGAGTGGCTGTGATCTGTAGAGTGGCTGTGATCTGTAGAGTCGCTGTGATCTGTAGAGTCGCTGTGATCTGTAGAGTCGCTGTGATCTGTAGAGTCGCTGTGATCTGTAGAGTCGCTGTGATCTGTAGAGTCTCTGTGATCTGTAGAGTCGCTGTGATCTGTAGAGTCGCTGTGATCTGTAGAGTCGCTGTGATCTGTAGAGTGGCTGTGATCTGTAGAGTCACTGTGATCTGTAGAGTCGCCATGATCTGTAGAGTCGCTGTAATCTGTAGAGTGGCTGTGATCTGTAGAGTCGCTGTGATCTGTAGAGTGGCTGTGATCTGTAGAGTGGCTGTGATCTGTAGAGTCGCTGTGATCTGTAGAGTCGCTGTGATCTGTAGAGTCGCTGTGATCTGTAGAGTCGCTGTGATCTGTAGAGTCGCTGTGATCTGTAGAGTCGCTGTGGTCTGTAGAGTCCCTGTAATCTGTAGAGTCCCTGTGGTCTGTAGAGTCCCTGTAATCTGTAGAGTCGCTGTGATCTGTAGAGTCGCTGTGATCTGTAGAGTGGCTGTGATCTGTAGAGTGGCTGTGATCTGTAGAGTCGCTGTGATCTGTAGAGTCTCTGTGATCTGTAGAGTCGCTGTAATCTGTAGAGTCGCTGTGATCTGTAGAGTCGCTGTGATCTGTAGAGTCGCTGTGGTCTGTAGAGTCGCTGTGATCTGTAGAGTCGCTGTAATCTGTAGAGTCGCTGTAATCTGTAGAGTCACTGTGATCTGTAGAGTCGCTGTGATCTGTAGAGTCACTGTGATCTGTAGAGTCGCTGTGATCTGTAGAGTCACTGTGATCTGTAGAGTCGCTGTGATCTGTAGAGTCACTGTGATCTGTAGAGTCGCTGTGGTCTGTAGAGTCGCTGTGTCGCTGTGATCTGTAGAGTCACTGTGATCTGTAATTGATGCCTTGTGGTCACCAAGATCGCTCATAAAAAGATTGTTTAATTGATATTACTAATAGGAACTGATATTTTGATCATTATTATTGATGATTGATTGTCATTGTTGTCAGGGCAGCTGTTCAAATACTCGGTCACAAGATTAATTATCAATCATTGCCGGCATTACAAGTTGTTTACAAGTTTTGTTCATTTCCTTTCCTTCCTCCTTAACACAAACATCTGAATAAATTTTTCAATGTTGGACATCATTACTAGTAGGATAACTGTAGGATTAAATGGTAATTAACTATTTTATTTAATAGGTAATGTGTATGCTTTAAGAGCCAATCTGAGTGTAGCCATCGTTGCCATGACAGCCAATAAGACAGTAACAGAAAATGGATCTACTAAAGTAAGACTTATAGTAGAAATTTAAGGTCACACAATACACTCCTCAAATTTGTTTAATTTACTAAACTTACTAAGGTGTATACAGTTGAACACACTTAATCACATATATCCAATAATCACAAATATTGGACAATCACATAAGATTTTAAAAATCCAAAATCATTTCCTATATATATTCTATTGAAAATACCCACATAATTACATAAACATAAATGTCACTACAGTCACTATCTTTTTGAAGTCTTGATCTGATCCCAGCCAGGGTTTGAACCCACAGCCTCCTGCATATGAAGCGAGCACCTGAGCTACCATAGTGGTTTCAGAAGTGTGTATCAGTATTTACCATACCTATAAAGAATATATAACATACATTATTGTTAATATAAATAACTTTACAAATCCATGTTTGTCATAGGTGTACATTATAGCCATTATATCAAATTTTGAAACATTGAAATTTTTCCTGTATTTGAAAGTGATATCTTAACTTTATGATCTAAATGTATGTAATAAAGTTGTTTTTCTTGAAATTTTCTGAAATTTTGGGGAAAATATAACAAATTGGGAAAATTAAATTTCTAATTTTTAAAAGAAAAACACTTTTTTAACTGAAAAATACTCAGCTTTAGCATAATGATGTTTTCAACAATATAATTTTTTAAAGATTTTTAGTCTATTATGATAAGACCAGTTTTAAACATGTATGATAATTTTTGGAGAGCAGTGTATTTCAATGCAGGAAAGATGGTAAATTTTATTGTAAAGAACATAGTGAATTTTTTTGCAACTTAAGGTTTTATGATATAATGAAAGGTTAATTTTATGGGTTGTTTTTTTTTTTTTGAATATATAAATAACATTTTATAATTTTCAACAGATAACGAGGGAATTTGATTGGACAACAAGTGAAGAGGGACTGATATTAAGTTCGTTTTTCTACGGATACATTATATCACAGTTACCTGGAGGTAGGTGAAATTTTAACTAACATACAGTACTTTATGATACACCTGAGGCAGGTGAAAATAAGTGTCTTAGTGGTTGTCTGAGGCAGGTAAAAATAAGTGTCTTAGTGGTTGTCTGAGGCAGGTAAAAATAGGTGGATGAGTGAAAAGGGGCTGATATTAAGTTCATTTTTAGCTCACCTGACCGAAAGGTCATGTGAGCTTATGGCATAGCGCAGCGTGTGTATGTGCGTGTGTGCGTGTGTGCGTGCGTGCGTGCGTCGTTAACACCTATTTTCGACTTCTCCTCTGAAACTACTGGACAGTTTTTAATGAAACTTTGTCAGAAGTATATATGGGCCGGTGCAATTCAGATTTGTTCGTGGCGTTGTCATGGCTACCATAACTAGGTCAAGGTGACCTAGGGGTGCAAAAATCTTAAAAAATCTTCTTCTCCAAAAGTACTGATTGGAGAAAAAAACTGATGTGATATTTGGCTTCTCTAGGGTCTTAAGCCTATAGTTTGTTTATTTTGTAAAATTCGGATAAAAAGTAGGTTACGCGTTTTTGCGTTTAATTTTGAAAAAATCGTAAAATAGCTTCAAATTGTTATAACTTGACTATTTGACCAGATAATGACATGGGGTTTGTGGTTTTGACATCTTCTTGTTAGTATCTTCAAAATGAGGTCAAGGTCAATTGTGAAGGTCGTGACCTAATTTTTTTTACCTCTGATTCTAATTATTATCTCGAAAACTATAAACTTTTTGTATAGTCATGTAAATTAGAATGTTGTAGGTATTGATACAACGATCATTTTGATGTATAGAAAAAGGTCATGGGTTCAAAGGTCAAGGTCACATATGCGAAACAATAACGAAATGGTTAATTATCTCGAAAACTATAAACATTTTGTGTAGGCATGTATATTAGAATGTTGTAGGTATTGATACAACGATCATTTTGATGTATAGAAAAAGGTCATGGGTTCAAAGGTCAAGGTCACAGATGTGAAACAATACTGAAATGGTTAATTATCTTGAAAACTATAACCGTTTTGTATAGGCATGTATATTAGAATGTTGTAGATATTGATACAACGATCATTTTGATGTATAGAAAAAGGTCATGGGTTCAAAGGTCAAGGTCACAGATGCAAAACAATACCGAAATGGTTAATTATCTCGAAAACTATAAAACATTTTTATAGGCATGTATATTAGAATGTTGTAGGTATTGATACAACGATCATTTTGATGTATAGAAAAAGGTCATGGGTTCAAAGGTCAAGGTCACAGATGCAAAACAATACCGAAATGGTTAATTATCTCGAAAACTATAAACTTTTTGTATAGGCATGTATATTAGAATGTTGTAGGTATTGATACAACAATTATTTTGATGTATAGAAAAAGGTCATGGGTTCAAAGGTCAAGGTCACAGATGGGAAACAATACCGAAATGGTTAATTATCTTGAAAACTATAAACTTTTTGTATAGGCATGTATATTAGAATGTTGTAGGTATTGATACAACAATCATTTTGATGTATAGAAAAAGATCATGGGTTCAAAGGTCAAGGTCGCAGATGCGAAACAATACCGAAATGGTTAATTATCTCGAAAACTATAAACTTTTTGTATAGGCATGTATATTAGAATGTTGTAGGTATTGATACAACAATTATTTTGATGTATAGAAAAAGGTCATGGGTTCAAAAATCAAGGTCACAGATGCGAAACAATATCGAAATGGTTAATTATCTCGAAAACTATAAACTTTTTGTATAGGCATGTATATTAGAATGTTGTAGGTATTGATACAACAATCATTTTGATGTATAGAAAAAGATCATGGGTTCAAAGGTCAAGGTCGCAGATGCGAAACAATATCGAAATGGTTAATTATCTTGAAAACTATAAACTTTTTGTATAGGCATGTATATTAGAATGTTGTAGGTATTGATACAACGATCATTTTGATGTATAGAAAAAGGTCATGGGTTTAGAGGTCAAGGTCACAGATATGAAACAATACTGAAATGGTTAATTACAGTTGAATCTCGTTATCTCGAACTCGGATATCTCGAACTACCGGATATCTCGAACTTTTTTAAAAAGTCCGAACAAAGTTGTTCTTTATTAAACCAAAATCACTCCGGTTATCTCGAACTCGGATATCTCGAATTATCGGATATGTCGAACAATATTTTCGTCCCGAATGAAAATCCTAGGAAAATTACACTCGTTAACTCGAACAAAAAATTTAGGAAAATTAAATTTGTTAACTCGAACAAAAAATTTAGGAAAATTAATTTGTTAATCGAACAAAAAATTTTGAGAAATCAAATTTGTCAGCGCCTACAGATTTTTTGGTAGAAATAAAATAAAATAATTGACTGTCGGCCTCGTGTTGATTTTAAAATTACAATATTGCACTGACCTCCCAATTTCCTTAAGCCCTTAATTATTATCCCTTGCATAAGCAATTAAACCATCATGGGAATTAGCAGGTGTTATAATTACTGCCAAGCTGAACATGGCTTCCGATGTGATGTGAACATTACTCAATACAACCGGAAGCTTGGGATGATTAAAGTACACAAAGCGAAACTGGTATGGAGACCAAAGCGGATTCCACTATTTGTCGGCTAATAACAAGTAACAGATAATCTCCCGATTTTTTATATACTACATTCTCAATTATAAATGCAAATAATAAATAATGCAGTTTTTTATATCATGTTTGAATACATACGATATAGGAGAAACCGGCAATATACAGTTTGACAAGATAAAACCGAAAGCGACTTCCGGTAGGCGTGTACGAGTTACTTCCCTTTTGTTGTCGTTTTTAACATCGGTTATCTCGAACTCCGGATAAGTCGAACTTTTTGCATTTCCCCGTCGAGTTCGAGATAACGAGAGTCAACTGTATCTCGAAAACTATAAACTTTTTGTATAGGCATGTATACTAGAATGTTGTAGGTATTGATACAACGGTTATTATGATGTAAAAAAAGTTGTTGGGGTTTAGTATTTATGTTTTCTTTAAATCTATCAGCTAGCCATTAGTTATCAGGTGAGCGTATCAGGCCCATGGGCCTCTTGTTCTACAGATACACTATATCAATTACCTGGAGGTAGGCAGAATTGTAATTAACATGCAGTTCTTTGTGACACACCTGAGGCAGGTGAAAAAAAGATGGCTAAGAGGATGTCTGAGGCAGGTGAAAGTAGGTGGCTTTAATCCCCAGCCCTTAGTTATAAATAGATGCCCTTTATACAGAAGTGTCTTTAATAGGCCAAATTCATGGTGTACAATACCATTATAAATTTGTATAAAATTATGAACTTTTCATTTGAAGAGTCAGTTAAAAAAATTGGCTAAGTGGTTGCCTGAGGGCAGGTGAAAATAGGTGGCTAAAGGTAGGTTTAGAGATGCAGTAGGATTGGAAATGCAGTAGGTTTGGAGATGCAGTAGGTGTCTGAGGCAGATTATGACGTGGTGCTATGGTTAAAGGTGTTAAATGTCAGAATTGGTATAACATCTCTGGTACTTTAATGTTTATTTATGACCTAACTGAAAACCAGTTTTTTGTTTGTTAATAAAATTTATCTGCCACTTTATTTACCAAGTCTGTTATATAAGAAACTTAGTTTTTTGTCATGATTGCCCAGCTACATGGATCAGTTATATTTCTCTAATAGAGTTTTTATAACATCAGAACTATTATCTGTATCTTCAATGTGAAATCTTACACTTGTTATATAAAAACTGTCTTTTGGATTGTGTAGTTGTGTGATATATAGCGTAGACACTGTCACGGTGATGCTATTATTAGACCTGTAGTGTGATGTACATGTTACTGTTATAAAAATGTTAACGTCATTGTTACGTGATTGTAAGACTTGTTTCCATATTTGGAATTTCAGAATTAGACCTTCATGATACTGATATTTGTTTAATGTGACAATTAAAAGAAATCAAATTATAAATAACCATGTTCCAAAGTCCAGGGTCACATAACCATTAAAGAACAAAGACCTGTAAACTTAGTTTGGAGTTTATTGGATTATATACCAATCACTGTGCTTGTCTGTCTGTCACTGTACATCTGTCTGTCTGTCTGTCTGTGTGTCTGTTTCTATCCATCTTTCTGTTTGTGTATACCTGTTCATCTGTCTGTCTGTGTATAACTGTCCATCTGTCTGTCTGTGTATAACTGTCCATCTGTCAGTCTGCCTGTACATTTGTCTGTCTGTATAACTGTCCATCTGTCAGTCTGCCTGTACATCTGTCTGTCTGTGTATAACTGTCCATCTGTCAGTCTGCCTGTACATCTGTCTGTCTGTGTATAACTGTCCATCTGTCAGTCTGCCTGTACATTTGTCTGTCTGTGTATAACTGTCCATCTGTCAGTCTGCCTGTACATTTGTCTGTCTGTGTATGACTGTCCATCTGTCAGTCTGCCTGTACATCTGTCTGTCTGTGTATAACTGTCCATCTGTCAGTCTGCCTGTACATTTGTCTGTCTATGTATAACTGTCCATCTGTCAGTCTGCCTGTACATTTGTCTGTCTGTGTATGACTGTCCATCTGTCAGTCTGCCTGTACATTTGTCTGTCTGTATAACTGTCCATCTGTCAGTCTGCCTGTACATCTGTCTGTCTGTGTATAACTGTCCATCTGTCAGTCTGCCTGTACATTTGTCTGTCTGTGTATAACTGTCCATCTGTCAGTCTGCCTATACATCTGTCTGTCTGTGTATGACTGTCCATCTGTCAGTCTGCCTATACATCTGTCTGTCTGTGTATAACTGTCCATCTGTCAGTCTGCCTATACATCTGTCTGTCTGTGTATGACTGTCCATCTGTCAGTCTGCCTGTACATCTGTCTGTCTGTGTATAACTGTCCATCTGTCAGTCTGCCTGTACATCTGTCTGTCTGTGTATAACTGTCCATCTGTCAGTCTGCCTATACATCTGTCTGTCTGTGTATAACTGTCCATCTGTCAGTCTGCCTGTACATCTGTCTGTCTGTGTATAACTGTCCATCTGTCAGTCTGCCTATACATCTGTCTGTCTGTGTATGACTGTCCATCTGTCAGTCTGCCTGTACATCTGTCTGTCTGTGTATAACTGTCCATCTGTCAGTCTGCCTGTACATCTGTCTGTCTGTGTATAACTGTCCATCTCTCAGTCTGCCTGTACATCTGTCTGTCTGTCTGTCCATCTGTTAGTCTGCCTGTACATTTGTCTGTCTGTGTATAACTGTCCATCTGTCAGTCTGCCTGTACATTTGTCTGTCTGTATATAACTGTCCATCTGTCAGTCTGCCTGTACATCTGTCTGTCTGTGTATGACTGTCCATCTGTCAGGCTGCCTGTACATCTGTCTGTCTGTGTATAACTGTCCATCTGTCTGTCTGTCTGTCCATCTGTCAGTCTGCCTGTACATTTGTCTGTCTGTGTATGACTGTCCATCTGTCAGTCTGCCTATACATCTGTCTGTCTGTGTATAACTGTCCATCTGTCAGGCTGCCTGTACATCTGTCAGTCTGTGTATAACTGTACATCTGTCAGTCTGCCTGTACATCTGTCTGTCTGTGTATAACTGTCCATCTGTCATTCTGCCTGTACATCTGTCTGTCTGTGTATAACTGTCCATCTGTCTGTCTGCCTGTACATTTGTCTGTCTCTGTATAACTGTCCATCTGTCAGTCTGCCTGTACATCTGTCTATCTGTGTAAAACTGTCCATCTGTCTGTCTGCCTGTACATCTGTCTGTCTCTGTATAACTGTCCATCTGTCAGTCTGCCTGTACATTTGTCTGTCTCTGTATAACTGTCCATCTGTCAGTCTGCCTGTACATTTGTCTATCTCTGTATAACTGTCCATCTGTCAGTCTGCCTGTACATCTGTCTGTCTCTGTATAACTGTCCATCTGTCAGTCTGCCTGTACATCTGTCTGTGTATAACTGTCCATCTGTCAGTCTGCCTGTACATCTGTCTGCCTGTACATCTGTACGTCATTCCATCTATCTGTCTGTATACATTTGTTCATCTGCCCATCAATCTGTTTTTACCCATCTATCCGTACATCTGTCCATCTGTCCTTCCATGCTTTTCTGTCCATCAGTTGAAGATGGGGGTATTTGTTTCTCCAGAGACTGCAGCTCTAGTTTTTTTACTGACACATTCAAGGAATTTAAAGATTATCTTGGTACATGGTAGAGAATCTAAAGCTCAAATCTTATTTAATTTCCCGTTTACAAACTATCTAGCTCTCTATACCATACAACTTTAATTAAGTTCTGTAATGTTTTTTAATATAATCTTGTCTGCGTATTCAAGTCCACGAGGATTGACTTGGACTGAATTACGTTAAAATCTGACATAGCCTGTTGTTGAGAGATTACATGCCTTTCCTGTGTTTCCATGTAAACCAATAAATAATGAATGAATCCAAGTCTGTGAAGAATGATAAAATACAGAAATCATAAAAATAAACTGACAGAAATAGATATAACAACTACAGGAGAATTAAAATCAACATATCAACTTACTTAGGAGTCATGTGACACATGGCTGAAGAGTCATGTGACAAGTGACTGAACTTATTTATGTGACACAATCAGGGCTGAATTTATTTATGAGTCATGTGACACATGGCTGAACTTATTTAAGAATCATGTGACACATGACTGAACATATTTAAGAGTCATGTGATGCAGGGATGAACTTATTGAAGAGTCATGTGATGCAGGGATGAACTTATTGAAGAGTCATGTGATGCAGGGATGAACATATTTAAGAGTCATGTGACACAGGGCTGAACTTATATAGGAGTCATATGACACATGGTTGAAATGTTATTTTTAAGACTCAAATGATAAATAACCACACCCATTTTTGTGCTTTATGACAAATTGTTTGTGACAGCCAGAATTGAGAAAAGCCTGATCAAGACATATACCTAGTATTTGAAACAGTATTACTTCTGATCAATATGTGAAATGACATTACTTCTGTTCAATATGTAAAATGACATTACTTCTGTTCAATATGTAAAATGACATTACTTCTGTTCAATATGTAAAATGACATTACTTCTGTTCAATATGTAAAATGACATTACTTCTGTTCAATATGTAAAATGACATTACTTCTGTTCAATATGTAAAATGACATTACTTCTGTTCAATATGTAAAATGACATTACTTCTGTTCAATATGTAAAATGACATTACTTCTGTTCAATATGTGAAATGACATTACTTCTGTTCAATATGTAAAATGACATTACTTCTGTTCAATATGTAAAATGACATTACTTCTGTTCAATATGTAAAATGACATTACTTCTGTTCAATATGTAAAATGACATTACTTCTGTTCAATATGTGAAATGACATTACTTCTGTTCAATATGTAAAATGACATTACTTCTGTTCAATATGTAAAATGACATTACTTCTGTTCAATATGTAAAATGACATTACTTCTGTTCAATATGTGAAATGACATTACTTCTGTTCAATATGTGAAATGACATTACTTCTGTTTCAATATGTGAAATGACATTACTTCTGTTCAATATGTAAAATGACATTACTTCTGTTCAATATGTGAAATGACATTACTTCTGTTCAATATGTGAAATGACATTACTTCTGTTCAATATGTGAAATGACATTACTTCTGTTCAATATGTAAAATGACATTACTTCTGTTCAATATGTAAAATGACATTACTTCTGTTCAATATGTAAAATGACATTACTTCTGTTCAATATGTAAAATGACATTACTTCTGTTCAATATGTGAAATGACATTACTTCTGTTCAATATGTGAAATGACATTACTTCTGTTCAATATGTGAAATGACATTACTTCTGTTCAATATGTAAAATGACATTACTTCTGTTCAATATGTGTAATGACATTACTTCTGTTCAATATGTGAAATGACATTACTTCTGTTCAATATGTGAAATGACATTACTTCTGTTCAATATGTGAAATGACATTACTTCTGTTCAATGTGTGAAATGACATTACTTCTGTTCAATATGTGAAATGACATTACTTCTGTTCAATATGTGTAATGACATTACTTCTGTTCAATATGTGTAATGACATTACTTCTGTTCAATATGTGTAATGACATTACTTCTGTTCAATATGTGAAATGACATTACTTCTGTTCAATATGTGAAATGACATTACTTCTGTTCAATATGTGAAATGACATTACTTCTGACACAATCAGGGCTGAATTTATTTATGAGTCATGTGACACATGGCTGAACTTATTTAAGAATCATGTGACACATGACTGAACATATTTAAGAGTCATGTGATGCAGGGATGAACTTATTGAAGAGTCATGTGATGCAGGGATGAACTTATTGAAGAGTCATGTGATGCAGGGATGAACATATTTAAGAGTCATGTGACACAGGGCTGAACTTATATAGAGTCATATGACACATGGTTGAAATGTTTATTTTAAGACTCAAATGATAAATAACCACACCCATTTTTGTGCTTTATGACAAATTGTTTGTGACAGCCAGAATTGAGAAAAGCCTGATCAAGACATATACCTAGTATTTGAAACAGTATTACTTCTGATCAATATGTGAAATGACATTACTTCTGTTCAATATGTAAAATGACATTACTTCTGTTCAATATGTAAAATGACATTACTTCTGTTCAATATGTAAAATGACATTACTTCTGTTCAATATGTAAAATGACATTACTTCTGTTCAATATGTAAAATGACATTACTTCTGTTCAATATGTAAAATGACATTACTTCTGTTCAATATGTAAAATGACATTACTTCTGTTCAATATGTAAAATGACATTACTTCTGTTCAATATGTGAAATGACATTACTTCTGTTCAATATGTAAAATGACATTACTTCTGTTCAATATGTAAAAATTACTTCTGTTCAATATGTAAAATGACATTACTTCTGTTCAATATGTAAAATGACATTACTTCTGTTCAATATGTGAAATGACATTACTTCTGTTCAATATGTGAAATGACATTACTTCTGTTCAATATGTAAAATGACATTACTTCTGTTCAATATGTAAAATGACATTACTTCTGTTCAATATGTAAAATGACATTACTTCTGTTCAATATGTAAAATGACATTACTTCTGTTCAATATGTGAAATGACATTACTTCTGTTCAATATGTGAAATGACATTACTTCTGTTCAATATGTGAAATGACATTACTTCTGTTCAATATGTAAAATGACATTACTTCTGTTCAATATGTGAAATGACATTACTTCTGTTCAATATGTAAAATGACATTACTTCTGTTCAATATGTAAAATGACATTACTTCTGTTCAATATGTAAAATGACATTACTTCTGTCCAATATGTAAAATGACATTACTTCTGTTCAATATGTGAAATGACATTACTTCTGTTCAATATGTGAAATGACATTACTTCTGTTCAATATGTAAAATGACATTACTTCTGTTCAATATGTGAAATGACATTACTTCTGTTCAATATGTGAAATGACATTACTTCTGTTCAATATGTGAAATGACATTACTTCTGTTCAATGTGTGAAATGACATTACTTCTGTTCAATATGTGAAATGACATTACTTCTGTTCAATATGTGTAATGACATTACTTCTGTTCAATATGTGAAATGACATTACTTCTGTTCAATATGTGAAATGACATTACTTCTGTTCAATATGTGAAATGACATTACTTCTGTTCAATGTGTGAAATGACATTACTTCTGTTCAATATGTGAAATGACATTACTTCTGTTCAATATGTGTAATGACATTACTTCTGTTCAATATGTGTAATGACATTACTTCTGTTCAATATGTGTAATGACATTACTTCTGTTCAATATGTGTAATGACATTACTTCTGTTCAATATGTGTAATGACATTACTTCTGTTCAATATGTAAAATGACATTACTTCTGATCAAATAAGTTCGTCAACCATTATAACTTCATTTAGGGGAGACTAATCCCTCAATAATCCATCATCTAATCCCCCATTGATCCAGTATAGATACATGTATCATGTAGAATTATTAGTTTCTTTAATCAGCTGTTGTACATGAGAAGCTGGATTAGTAATGGTTTGAAGAGTTTATGTTAGCTATTTATGATAAAAGCTCAGCACAGACCTTAATGGAAATGTATTTGTATGTGTTCATTAGAAATTTCCTGTTAGATAATTACATTTTGTAGCTAATTATTCTAGTTTTTATCATCTGATTTATGGAAACATTCCAAATCATCTTCATTGTATAATTATACAAGTCTCTATAATGATAATTGTAGTAGGGGCCTCTGTGTCTGAGTCTGGCCCCAGTGGCTGAGGTTGGCCTCTGTGGCTGATGTGGGCCTCTGTGGCTGAGTGTGGCCTTTGTGGCTGGTGTTGGCCTCTGTGCCTGAGTAGGGTCTCTGTAGCTGAGGTTAGCCTCTGTGGCTAAGTGTGACCTCTGTGGCTGAGTGTGGCCTCTGTGGCTGAAGTTGGCCTCTGAAGCTGAGTTGGGCATCTGTGACTGAGGCGGGCCTCTGTGGCTGAGTCTGACCTTTGTAGCTGATGTGGGCCTCTGTGGCTGAGGTTAGCCTCTGTAGCTGAGTGTGGTTTCTGTGGCTGAGGTGTGACCTCTGTGGCAGAGTGTGGCCTCTGTGGCTGAGTAGGGCCTCTATGGATGAGTTTGGCCTCTAACAGAGCAGGGCCTCTGTGACTTAGTCAGACCTCTGTGGCTGAATTGAGCCTCTTGCAGAGCGGGACCTCTGTGGCCGAGTTGGTCATATGTGGCTGAGTAGGGGTCTCTGTGGTTAAGTGGTCTAGAGCCTCTTACAGTTCCTCTAACCAGCAGATTGATTTTATATCTACATGTGGCCTGATGATCAGTATACAGAACCTCTCACTACATAGGTTTAAATCCTACTCTAGCAGAGTCTAGTGTAAAAAAGTTTGTAAGTTCATTTGCTGAAGGTTGTTGGTTTTTTCCAGGCAATCCAGTTTCTTCCACCATACTTCAACTGAGGGGCTCAATATAAATTGAAATTTTATTCATGTTTTTTGTGATCTTTGATCACCAACAGTTTAACGGCAAAAATGTAAAAAGGTACATAGTTCTTTATAAAGAGTAGTAATTACTTGTTCATACATTTAATATAACACCTTATAAAACAAACTAGTGTTAGGGTGTCAGTCATTGGATAGATCAACAGAACAATAATGGTCGTTATTACCATAGAAACCATATAAAGTACAAAACATTAGAATTACTTATTAATGTATCCAAATTTTTACTGGATCAGAATAACCTGATTTGATCCAATAACGGGACATTATCATGATCCAAAAATTATGGACATTATACTGAGATTCAAGAACGAGGGATATTATTGTGATCCAAATCTGGTGTATATTATCTGAATTTAATTTAGAATTTACATAACGTATAGGGTAATTGATGAAGAACTCAGCTCGCGGATCCTCCGATGCCTGTGGCTGAGTGGTATAAACCCATATGGATCACTGTGAGATCTTTCACTCTGGTAGATCCAAAATGCTTTTACACTTTCTTTGGTATATAAGAAACTAAAGTTTGAAGTTCTGGTCCTGGTTTCACAATCATTTCATCAATAATACTTTCCTTAATTTAGATCTGGCAAATTTGAAATCAGAATAATTTTGTTAATTTTTTACAAGATATTCATGACTTTAAGGTGTCATATTAAAGATCATGCTAAGCTTATCACATATCTTTATTTAAATTTTGTTGAAATTTTTGTACGGCGTTTCACAATAGTGAACGCGTACTTTGCTATCGCTTTCTTCCAAGATATCAGGCTTCTTTGCTTTGAAATTATAAGATATGAGTATGCATGGAAATAGTGCACCTGGTAAATGAGCGTGAAAGAAATATATCTGTTTTATCGTGAGATATGTATTCTGAGACGGGTAATGCATTTGGTTACATATGCACATTTGGAATACATTTTCGGAATCTAGTAAAATATTGCGATGGGATGCATCCATTAATTTCTGCAATTTGGCGAACTGATCTCATGTTTACAATAAAAAGTAGTCAGAGAAGTTTGCATCCTACGATGTAAAATCATAACTTTTTATGAAATAAACAGCAATGGCAGGTTGATTTAATTAATTCTTCATGAAATCTACGGTAATTTAAATTTATTTTGAAGGGTATGATAATGTATTTTGATGTTGAGGCAATTGTGTCCTATTTTAAAACTGTTTATCGATTAGATTTCACTTTCGTGAAAGGGACATAAATCGTACAGTGTTGTGTGCAAATGACCACATGTGGATTTTAAATATACTTCACTATTAACATGAAACGGGAATATTGTGAGTGATAATCAGCAGTTTATTAAAACCCAGATTTAACAGCAAATGATCCAGTTACATACAACCGCTAGAATGTACCCCCTCATAGCGATGGTGGGGTCTGCAAAACTACTTTCTCTCTATCCCAACTACGCCGTACAACAGCACGGCAGTGCTATGTTATAGATTCACAGTTAAGTACAACTTTGAGCTGAACTCACAGTTAAGTACAACTTTGAGCTGAACTCACAGTTAAGTACAACTTTGAGCTGAACTCACAGTTAAGTACAGTTTTTGAGCTGATGAAGCTTTATAACATACAACTTCTGTTTTCTTGTATAGATTCACAGTTAAGTACAACTTTGAGCTGAACTCACAGTTAAGTACAACTTTGAGCTGAACTGACAGTTAAGTACAACTTTGAGCTGAACTGACAGTTAAGTACAACTTTGAGCTGAACTGACAGTTAAGTACAACTTTGAGCTGAACTGACAGTTAAGTACAACTTTGAGCTGAACTGACAGTTAAGTACAATTTTGAGCTGAACTGACAGTTAAGTACAACTTTGAGCTGAACTCACAGTTAAGTACAACTTTGAGCTGAACTCACAGTTAAGTACAACTTTGAGCTGAACTGACAGTTAAGTACAAGTTTGAGCTGAACTCACAGTTAAGTACAACTTTGAGCTGAACTGACCGTTAAGTACAACTTTTAGCTGAACTGACAGTTAAGTACAACTTTGAGCTGAACTGACAGTTAAGTACAACTTTGAGCTGAACTCACAATTAAGTACAACTTTGAGCTGAACTCACAGTTAAGTACAACTTTGAGCTGAACTGACAGTTAAGTACAACTTTGAGCTGAACTGACAGTTAAGTACAACTTTGAGCTGAACTGACAGTTAAGTACAACTTTGAGCTGAACTCACAGTTAAGTACAACTTTGAGCTGAACTGACAGTTAAGTACAACTTTGAGCTGAACTGACAGTTAAGTACAACTTTGAGCTGAACTCACAGTTAAGTACAACTTTGAGCTGAACTCACAGTTAAGTACAACTTTGAGCTGAACTGACAGTTAAGTACAACTTTGAGCTGAACTGACAGTTAAGTACAACTTTGAGCTGAACTCACAGTTAAGTACAACTTTGAGCTGAACTCACAGTTAAGTACAACTTTGAGCTGAACTCACAGTTTAGTACAACTTTGAGCTGAACTCACAGTTAAGTACAACTTTGAGCTGAACTCACAGTTAAGTACAACTTTGAGGTGAACTCACAGTTTAGTACAACTTTGAGCTGAACTCACAGTTAAGTACAACTTTGAGCTGAACTCACAGTTTAGTACAACTTTGATCTGAACTGACAGTTTAGTACAACTTTGAGCTGAACTCACAGTTTAGTATTTCTTTGAGCTGAACTCACAGTTAAGTACAGTTCTGAGCTGATGAAGTTTATTAACATACAACTTCTGTTTTCTTGTATAGATTCACAGTTTAGTACAAGTTTGAGCTGAACTCACAGTTTAGTACAAGTTTGAGCTGAACTCACAGTTAAGTACAGTTCTGAGCTGATGAAGTTTTATAACATACAACTTCTGTTTTCTTGTATAGATTCACAGTTAAGTACAACTTTGAGCTGAACTCACAGTTTAGTATAACTTTGAGCTGAACTCACAGTTAAGTACAGTTCTGAGCTGATGAGGCTTTATAACATACAACTTCTGTTTTCTTGTATAGATTCACAGTTAAGTACATCTTTGAGCTGAACTCACAGTTAAGTACAACTTTGAGCTGAACTCACAGTTAAGTACAGTTCTGAGCTGATGAGGCTTTATAACATACAACTTCTGTTTTCTTGTATAGATTCACAGTTAAGTACAACTTTGAGCTGAACTCACAGTTTAGTACAAGTTTGAGCTGAACTCACAGTTTAGTACAAGTTTGAGCTGAACTCACAGTTTAGTACAAGTTTGAGCTGAACTCACAGTTTAGTACAACTTTGAGCTGAACTCACAGTTTAGTACAAGTTTGAGCTGAACTCACAGTTAAGTACAGTTCTGAGCTGATGAAGTTTTATAACATACAACTTCTGTTTTCTTGTATAGATTCACAGTTAAGTACAACTTTGAGCTGAACTCACAGTTTAGTATAACTTTGAGCTGAACTCACAGTTAAGTACAGTTCTGAGCTGATGAGGCTTTATAACATACAACTTCTGTTTTCTTGTATAGATTCACAGTTAAGTACAACTTTGAGCTGAACTCACAGTTTAGTACAAGTTTGAGCTGAACTCACAGTTAAGTACAGTTCTGAGCTGATGAAGTTTTATAACATACAACTTCTGTTTTCTTGTATAGATTCACAGTTAAGTACAATTTTGAGCTGAACTCACAGTTTAGTATAACTATGAGCTGAACTCACAGTTAAGTACAACTTTGAGCTGAACTCACGGTTAAGTACATCCTTGAGCTGAACTCACAGTTAAGTACAACTTTGAGCTGAACTCACAGTTAAGTACATCTTTGAGCTGAACTCACAGTTAAGTACAACTTTGAGCTGAACTCACAGTTAAGTACATCTTTGAGCTGAACTCACAGTTAAGTACAACTTTGAGCTGAACTCACAGTTAAGTACAACTTTTAGCTGATGAAGTTTTATAACATACAACTTCTGTTTTCTTGTATAGATTCACAGTTTAGTACAACTTTGAGCTGAACTCACAGTTTAGTATAACTTTGAGCTGAACTCACAGTTAAGTACAGTTCTGAGCTGATGAAGTTTTATAACATACAACTTCTGTTTTCTTGTATAGATTCACAGTTTAGTACAACTTTGAGCTGAACTCACAGTTAAGTACAACTTTGAGTTGAACTCACAGTTAAGTACAGTTCTGAGCTGATGAAGTTTTATAACATACAACTTCTGTTTTCTTGTATAGATTCACAGTTTAGTACAACTTTGAGCTGAACTCACAGTTTAGTATAACTTTGAGCTGAACTCACAGTTAAGTACAGTTCTGAGCTGATGAAGCTTTATAACATACAACTTCTGTTTTCTTGTATAGATTCACAGTTAAGTACAACTTTGAGCTGAACTCACAGTTTAGTATAACTTTGAGCTGAACTCACAGTTAAGTACAGTTCTGAGCTGATGAGGCTTTATAACATACAACTTCTGTTTTCTTGTATAGATTCACAGTTAAGTACATCTTTGAGCTGAACTCACAGTTAAGTACAACTTTGAGCTGAACTCACAGTTAAGTACAGTTCTGAGCTGATGAGGCTTTATAACATACAACTTCTGTTTTCTTGTATAGATTCACAGTTAAGTACAAACTTTGAGCTGAACTCACAGTTTAGTACAAGTTTGAGCTGAACTCACAGTTTAGTACAAGTTTGAGCTGAACTCACAGTTTAGTACAAGTTTGAGCTGAACTCACAGTTTAGTACAACTTTGAGCTGAACTCACAGTTTAGTACAAGTTTGAGCTGAACTCACAGTTAAGTACAGTTCTGAGCTGATGAAGTTTTATAACATACAACTTCTGTTTTCTTGTATAGATTCACAGTTAAGTACAACTTTGAGCTGAACTCACAGTTTAGTATAACTTTGAGCTGAACTCACAGTTAAGTACAGTTCTGAGCTGATGAGGCTTTATAACATACAACTTCTGTTTTCTTGTATAGATTCACAGTTAAGTACAACTTTGAGCTGAACTCACAGTTTAGTACAAGTTTGAGCTGAACTCACAGTTAAGTACAGTTCTGAGCTGATGAAGTTTTATAACATACAACTTCTGTTTTCTTGTATAGATTCACAGTTAAGTACAATTTTGAGCTGAACTCACAGTTTAGTATAACTATGAGCTGAACTCACAGTTAAGTACAACTTTGAGCTGAACTCACGGTTAAGTACATCCTTGAGCTGAACTCACAGTTAAGTACAACTTTGAGCTGAACTCACAGTTAAGTACATCTTTGAGCTGAACTCACAGTTAAGTACAACTTTGAGCTGAACTCACAGTTAAGTACATCTTTGAGCTGAACTCACAGTTAAGTACAACTTTGAGCTGAACTCACAGTTAAGTACAACTTTTAGCTGATGAAGTTTTATAACATACAACTTCTGTTTTCTTGTATAGATTCACAGTTTAGTACAACTTTGAGCTGAACTCACAGTTTAGTATAACTTTGAGCTGAACTCACAGTTAAGTACAGTTCTGAGCTGATGAAGTTTTATAACATACAACTTCTGTTTTCTTGTATAGATTCACAGTTTAGTACAACTTTGAGCTGAACTCACAGTTAAGTACAACTTTGAGTTGAACTCACAGTTAAGTACGTTCTGAGCTGATGAAGTTTTATAACATACAACTTCTGTTTTCTTGTATAGATTCACAGTTTAGTACAACTTTGAGCTGAACTCACAGTTTAGTATAACTTTGAGCTGAACTCACAGTTAAGTACAGTTCTGAGCTGATGAAGCTTTATAACATACAACTTCTGTTTTCTTGTATAGATTCACAGTTAAGTACAACTTTGAGCTGAACTCACAGTTAAGTACAACTTTGAGCTGAACTCACAGTTAAGTACAGTTCTGAGCTGATGAGGCTTTTAACATACAACTTCTGTTTTCTTGTATAGATTCACAGTTTGTACAACTTTGAGCTGAACTCACAGTTTAGTACAAGTTTGAGCTGAACTCACAGTTAAGTACAGTTCTGAGCTGATGAAGTTTTTTAACATACAACTTCTGTTTTCTTGTATAGATTCACAGTTTAGTACAACTTTGAGCTGAACTCACAGTTTAGTACAACTTTGAGCTGAACTGACAGTTAAGTACAGTTCTGAGCTGAAGAAGCTTTATAACATACAACTTCTGTTTTCTTGTATAGATTCACAGTTAAGTACAACTTTGAGCTGAACTCACAGTTTAGTACAAGTTTGAGCTGAACTCACAGTTAAGTACAACTTTGAGCTGAACTCACAGTTAAGTACATCTTTGAGCTGAACTCACAGTTGTACAACTTTGAGCTGAACTCACAGTTAAGTACAACTTTTAGCTGAACTCACAGTTAAGTACAACTTTTAGCTGAACTCACAGTTAAGTACAACTTTGAGCTGAACTCACAGTTAAGTACAGTTTTTGAGCTGATGAAGCTTTATAACATACAACTTATTTTTATTAAGTATTAAGTACCAACTTATCTTACTTTATTGATTTTTTTCCTGATTTTTTAGGTGTAATTGCAGGAACTCTCGCGATTTGGAGGATATTTTTATGAAGATTAACGTTTTTACGGTCTAAGTGAAATCGTCGGTTCTTTGACGTAGATAAACATTTATTTGATGTAGTTAGTGTCAATCCCATCCCTGATTCTATATCAGTACTTCACTGACCTGATAATCAACTTACCTCTAAATCACAAGTGGACTGATCCAATTCTGTAGATTTTGAATTGTACCATAAATATGGAGGGGTGCAGGTATAAAACTGTTTTTCATTGGCCCATTAATTTAATAATACCTAAATAAAGAAGAAATTAAAGGATGGTTGCTATGGTAACAGAATATGATTTTGACATTTAAATTTGATTTTGGAAAAATCTTGATTGTTTTCTTAAGAAGGTCCTGAAATTGATACTCTCTGTAAAAGTTAATTACAAAATGGCAGATGTTTAAGACATTGAAGCTTTTATATGATTGAGTTGGAAGAGGTTAATGATGAATAATCTGATTATGTTGTACGAAGATTGGAAAGCTGAGCCTTTTGTGGCCATCTTGCTTTTCCTGTTTCAATATTTCCTTACATTTTTTCATTTAAGAAATTGAAGATTTCTGTTGATTTTGCTGGAATACTTGAAAATAATCCGATTATGTCATAAGAGGATTTGAAAACCAAACCTTTTGTGGCCATCTTGCTTTTCCTTTTCTGTATTTCCTTACACTTTTCTGTGTAAGTGATACCCCCACTGTGTATTCCAGAATTTGAATATAGGATTTATTTACCAAATTTCTGAGGAATGTTCACGTAAATGCAGGATTGGTTTGTCCAGTTTTTTTCTGTATCTCCTTACACTCTGTTGTGTTATGGAGACTCCCATTGCAGATTTAATGGTGTTAATGAAGGTATTATTATTTACAAAAGTTTCTGGGAATGGTTGACTTAGTAGCACTTGGACTGAAATTAAAAATCAATACATTTATGGTAGAAACATTCTTTGATAATCAAGAATGCACAAGGCGATTTTCGGACATGGTATAAAGCTCGTGGTTACATACCATGAGAACCTAGGTTCGAATTCCACTTAAGACAGGTCTTAGTGATTGGCAATTTCCTTACTTTAGGTAGAAGGTTTCCTTCAAGCACTGTGATTTCCTCAAGCTTGTAGTTACAGATCACAGTGCATCTCACTGAAGACAGGTCTTAGTGAATGCAAGTTTGCTACTTTAGGTTAATTTCCTTTGCACACTCAAGTTTCCTCAACCATCCCCATATCTAAACTGACTGCTTCGAAATAAGGAAAAAAATCTTGACAGTTGTGTAAAACTTCATTACTGTTTCACATTACCATTTTAGTTATGGATTGAAAAAGTATTATTGTAAAATACTTAATAACTTTTATTCAAATTCCTTAAATTTTAGTTGAAATTTTTCTAAAATTCACCATCACAAGAACAGTGACACCAAAATTATTAATAGAATCTGTCACCTGTTTGTGACCGATACCGTATGATCTCAGTCGAGGGTGATGGGATATAACATATATCCCAATCGAGGCATTAGTTTCTCACATCACCAGCCTCGATTGGGATAAGTTTCTCACATCACCCGAGACTGAGATTAACTGGTATCAGTCACAAACAGGTGACAGATTCTATTTCTCGTACCATTAAATTGTGTATAACTGTGATTCGTACAAAACAAAACGTACACTCATGGGACTTCTTGCATTCCTTTGGACACCTTATGCATTGTACAAATCCGCACTTTGAAAATAATCCAATCGACAACACTTCAAAATTTTACGATATCAATGATTTGTAATCAATGCAGATATTAAACAACTCTGACAATAAAATATTTTGAATAAAAAATAAAATAAAACACATATTTAAAAAATTATTAAAAAAACCATTTTGTTTTGATGACGTCATGCACAATGATCGGATATGTCATCCTGATTGTTCAATTGTAGCATGAGGCAGTACCAGACAAACTGGACAAGACAGAAAAATCTAGCACTGGTGTGCATGTGAGATTTTTCTGTCCGAGATACGAGAATATAATGTATTTTATTTGACTTCAGTATATAAGGTTCAATTGTTCTTTTGTTTTGCTGATTGTTAAGTTAAGGATTTTTTTCATCTTGGCTGCCAAATTAAAATTCCGACAAGAGTGACACTGATGGGCCCATAAGAGAAAATTACAATCATTTTGTATTGAGATAATTATATATTGTGTCATGTGATCACGGTTTTAACGATCGCCTGATATTGATTGGACGATATAAATAACAGATACATCACCCAGTCAGTAATTGACAGGAAACTACAAGTATTCTATGTAATTATGTTATGTCTGAACATTTAAGGAAATTATTGTTAATCAGCTTCAGACTGAAAAATCAACTTGTTTTGTTTTTATGTTAATTTTTGTGTTAATTTGCATTTGACTAAATTTAAATTTCACTGAATTGGAAAGGAGTAATGATTGCAGTAAAGATTCTTTTACTTATATAGAGGTGGCGAGTTCCGGGATGTGGAATGGAGTAATGGCATATTTTAAGCTCCAGTCAAGATTCACGTATCACAACTGTAATTTCTTAGATGGTGGAATATAGTAAAGGAGCTTAACGCCACAGTCAAGATTCTTTCACTTATATTGAGGTGGTTAGTTCTAGGATTGAGTAATAGAATTTTACATACAAATAAAGGGGGTTTCACTTATATGAAGGTGGCCAGTTCTTGGATGATGGAGGTAACAGCAGTGACCAGAGAAAACTGCCAACCTAATTGGCAATCAAATTGCAAACTTTCTCACATTATTTGCCTGAATAAGTTTGGAACCAAGGCAGAGAGAGCAATTTGCACTCTTAGACCACGCTGCCATCATGACGGTCACAATTTCAGTAGAATTAAAGCTCGCTATATGTTTAAAAATGGCTGAAATTATAATACATGTAGGTGTCTCCAATATATACCATGTGGTTATATATGACCATATGTCATGTGATCATGTCATGTGATCATTAGTCATAACATTAGAACAAAATATTACTGGAAACATTTACATTGCTTATCTCTTGGAAGAACATCATCTTGTGTGAATTATCATTTCCAATTGAAAAAAAAAACAGTTCTGCATAAAGGATTTGGGGTATAAATCATGATGCATTGGTGAAGCCCATTAAAAATTTTGCAAATTAAAATCGTCATCAGTTAATTTATAAATTTAAAAAGTCTCATAATGGACCCTGTGAGTGGATAGAAAAATCCCTATATTGCTAATGGACTGACAATTAACTTTCTAACACTATAGGATCAGTACAGGATTCAAACCTAGGCCTTGAGATTTTAATAAATAAATAAGTAAATAAATAAATAAATAAATATAAAATAAATAAATAAATAAATAAATAAATAAATAAATAAATAAATAAATAAATATAAAAATAAATAAATAAATATATACTTACTACTAAAGCAATAAATGAATGAATAAATAAATAAATAAATGAAAACTAATAAAGTTACTTAAATTGGAAAGAAAAAGAACGAAAATGTAGCATGTTTTGAAAATGTGAAGTTAAAAACAAAAATAATCAAATAAAAAGATAAATTAGTTTGTTTCTGTTTGTAATTGTTGATTGATTCCTAGTGGATTTCACAGCTCAGAAGATAGAAAAAAATAAATGAATAAAAGCAGCAAGGCTGAAACCAAATTGGTATGACCTGTTTTGTTAGTATGGATTCTGGAAATAATACTCTGAACACAAAAGTATTTAAAGAAACTAATACAAATCAAATTACGAGTATAATCGAATGTCGACAATTACGTTTCACAGTTGTATACCACAACGACTTACAACAACTCTTGCCATAATTAAATCGCGACATGTTATTCTCCGCGGATGAATCTTTTGACATTTTCCCCGAGCGCTGTATTATCAGTAATCAATATATTCATTTGCTTTGAGTCTACATTGCTTGTGAAGACCATTTCATTAAGTGTTCAATAAAAACATCAAAAGCTGGTCATTATTGTCAGGCAAATATTTATGTATGGTACACAAAGGACGGCGCGAGCTGATGTAAATATATCTTTATGTATGATACACACAGTCTACCAGACAAAACATTGTCATCAACAGCTGATGTTTTACATGATTTTAATCTTCTCTTTTAAAACTAATGATTGTGACAAAATTGTGGGGTCATACCTTGGTAAAGAGCTCTTAGAATTGCCAGAAATCCCCTTTAACCACCATTTTTTTTTTACATGTTATCAATGGGAATAAGGGTGAAAAACTCCAAAAATCACGTAGGAATGTATATCAAACCTAATAGCTTTAAGATAGCTCAAATATATTTTAGCAGTGTTTGGTCTTAAATTTGAAAAATGCATATATAGCATTAGGGCCTCAAACATCATACAAATATCTTCTCTGAAAAATGCACAGGAGTTAAATGCTGGATGCCTAAGTAAAAGAAGTATTTTTAATTTAAAAAAAATAATGGCTGTCGGTTCCAAATGGGAAAACTGTATAGTGGTAATTTAAATTGTCCAAAAATGGGCTATGTCAAGGTTTAAAACTTAATATTATTAGTAGCAAAATTTCTAAAATTTGTGAAATATAGTCCTTTTTAAAGGATTTTTTAACAAATTTACTAAAATAGATTACTTTTTGAAATAATTTCTCAGAAATTAGTAGCTATTGGCAATTTTAGCTACCAGGAATAAAAGTGTAATACAAAAATACATGTATTGCAAAACATCAATAGATGTCGGACATGTTCCTCTGGAGTAAGTGATGAAGCCCATTCATATTTACACTATAGTGTAAGCAATTTTTGTTGGAATTAGTACACAAAATTAAACACATAAATCACATATGTATCAGATTTTGATACATTTTTTAGGCAAATTATGTGATTTTCGTGCGAAGCATTTTTATCTGTGATATTTTAATAAAAAATGTTTAAGGCATCAAGAGGTTAAAAAAAGATATGTAGCTACAATGAGATGCAATGACATGCTTTTTTACATGGCTCTGATCCATGTTACAAACCACGTTTGTGTCATTTTAATGTTTGTTCAATAATATTATATAACAATACGTGTCATATTAAAATGTTTGTTCAATAATATTATATAACAACAATACATTGTTAAATAACTTCTGTACAAGTTAAACAATTATAATCGCTGCAGTCATCAAGCTCCAGTGTTTCTAACCGAGTGTTTCTAACGAGTGTATACATCCATGATATCCGCAGTAAAGTTTCCTGTGATTGGTTTTTCCTTTTACATAAAATTTCCATTATTTGGATTATATATAGCAAAATGATCTTATCTGTACATCAGGGGAAATCTCAAAAATTGTAAATAAAGTTGAAATAAAGATGTATTTTTAAAATTATCATTGTGTCTGTCTGTTTATCTGTCAGTCTGTCTGACAGCCTGTCTCAATCTGTGTGTCTATCATTGTTTGTCTGTCAGTCAGACTGTGTCTGTCTGTCACAGTGTGTCCATCCATCTGTCTGTCTGTCTGTGAGTCTGTTCATCTGTCTCTATTTTTATCTGTTTTTCTGTTTGTCTGTGAGACTGTTTGCTCATCTGTCTCCATTTCTATCTGTTTTTCTGTTTGTTTGTTTGTCTGTCTGTCTGTTTGTTCATCTGTCTCCATTTCTAACTGCTTTTCTGTCTGTCTGTTTGTTGTTCAACAGTTCTCTTCATTGCCCAAGGTCACCTCTTGTCTTTCGGAATAGAAGCTGAAAATAGAAAATAGAGGAATTTAAAAAAATTTAAGAATTTAAGATTTAACTCTGTGAATGATACAAAAATGTGCACATGGCTAATTCCAATGATTGAACAATTTATAGCCTTCATCACGTAATTGGGTTAGACGTCTCGATATAAGTGAAATATTCTTGACTGGGATGTTAAACACTGTTACTCAACTCAACATAATTGGGTGAAACTAATTAGCATCTAATTTATTGATAAATGAATGGAAAGTTTTAGTACTAGTTTTCAGTGAAACCATTATAAATTGATCAAATTTAATCATAACAACTTAACCTGTAAACTTATCTCACTATGATTTATACTTTTTATTTTGATTTAAACATTTTTAGTGAACGAAAAAGAAAATTTATGTCCATATGATAAATGATATAATGAATAGCACATTATCCTTAAGTGAAAAAGCTGTTACAATTTACTCATCTAATTACCATAATAAACTCATTCAACAGACTTTTTAGTGAGAAAGCTGGTATGATTTTTATTAATATGACTGTTTAGCAGACTTTTTCTATATTTATATTTTCAGGATATTTAGCCAATCGTATTGGAGGGAAGTATTTATTTGGCGGTGGTATTTTAGTGACAGCCGTTCTAACACTTGTAACACCATTATGTGCCAGATGGAATGTATATCTACTTGTAGCTCTTAGAATACTAGAGGGTTTATTTGAGGTATGACTGTACAGATAGGGTGGAGACATGTGACCTAGTTGTTGGGGCCCTTTGCCTCATGATTCTAGAGTTAAGGGTGCTGGATTTAAGCTCCAGTCAGGATGCTTGGTTTTCAAGATTAAGATGAGCAGCCAAAACTATTCTGGAACACTAAACCCATTTTAGCCATTTATTACTATTACAACTTCTTTTCTTAAGTGAGGTGGGCCCCCACAATGCAAAACAGTTAAGCTTTATTCCTGGACTATTTGGGTTTAAACTCCAGATAAGATGCTTGGTTTAGGGTTTAAACCCCAGTCAGGATGCTGTATATGCCCTTGAGTGTGACATTTAATTTTATATTTGTTCATCCAGCTTGTTAATTAATGGTTGTTAACAGAAAGAAGGAGAAAGATGTGGTGGTGGGGGTGATAACCTTCTTGCAAGGTGGTGGTTCTGCAAGTATCTGTCATTTACTTTGAATTGCAACTGAAAATATGATAAGTAGAATGCTGTTTTCGCGGCACCCTAGTCAAGATTATTTCACTCATATTTAGTCGGCCAGATCTAGAATAATGGAGAAAATCAGAATACTTGTTGAAAACCACTAACCCTCTGCAATTGAAATGACAAACTTTTTTCACACTAGAAACTACCCAAGTGGG
Source organism: Anadara kagoshimensis (assembly GCA_021292105.1). Lineage (NCBI taxonomy): Eukaryota > Metazoa > Mollusca > Bivalvia > Arcoida > Arcidae > Anadara > Anadara kagoshimensis. The sequence goes on along the minus strand of CM037866.1, from coordinate 1,050,054 downwards.
ACTTGAAGGGTATGAATCAGTGAGAGTGAAGCATTATGAATATCAAGGTAAGTGAATGTTGTATTTCACAGCTTGTTAAAGATTCACTTATATCAATACATCACCAGTTTTAGTTTGTAGAAATTTTTACCGAAACACCTCGGTCAAGATTATACAACTTATATCAACCTCTTCAATACAGCAACAGTTACAGTTACAGATATTTATACCAATACAACTTGTACAACAGGAATTAAGATTAGCATTACACATTTAGGCTATTTATTACTGCTACAAATTCTTTTCTGTAGTGAGTTCCCCCCCACCCAATTCAAAGTAGTAAAGCTTCACCATGTTGTTTTTATTTTACAGGGTGTAACATATCCATCTATACATGCAATTTGGGCTAAGTGGGCACCACCTCAGGAAAAAACTAAACTTGCTACTTTAGCATTTTCAGGTAAAAATCTCATATCCACTTTATCTCACCTTAAAAGTACTTATTAAACAACTTTGAAAATCTAATAAAATCTGCTATAGCAACCATCACTATATAAGCACTGCTGTACAAGAAGAAACATTAGGGATAAGAAACTTTCCTGGTTTGATATTCTAAACTATTTCATGGTAAAAAATTTCACATTTCCGACTGTAGAGAAAGTGTACCAATGGAAATTTCGCTGAAATATTCCCGTTACAAGAGTCACCATGAAAATCATTAATATTTTTCCTCATGAATGTTTCTCATACAGTATTTATTGCCCACTAAGACTGCTATTTATGTAAAGTCCCTTTGTTTTATAACAGTTGTCTGTAAAGTTTGTATTTGTTAGGTCCCATTGATGATCTCTATATTGAGATTTTAATGTAAATTAATGCACTCTTTTATATATTTTGTCTGTGTTGTGCTGAATTTACAGTAAAATAAACATACAACTACAGTTTTCTAGACAAAAACTTCCCATCATCGTTAGTAACATCAAAAGTTTTAATAGTAATGCAATGTAAACTTAAAACATATGTGATCGACCTCACTCAGATTTGGTTCCCAATGCATTTGTTTTAAGCATTTCAGTACTGTCAGTACTTTGATTATTTATTTTAGGTTCATACATAGGAACAGTTATAGCTATGCCTGTATCTGACTCACTAAGTGTTTCAGTACTTTCAGTACTTTGATTATTTATTTCAGGTTCATACATAGGAACAATAGCTATGCCTGTATCTGACACATTAAGTGTTTCAGTACTTTCAGTACTTTGATTATTTATTTTAGGTTCATACATAGGAACAGTTATAGCTATGCCTGTATCTGACACATTAAGTGTTTCAGTACTTTCAGTACTTTGATTATTTATTTCAGGTTCATACATAGGAACAGTTATAGCTATGCCTGTATCTGACACATTAAGTGTTTCAGTACTTTCAGTACTTTGATTATTTATTTCAGGTTCATACATAGGAACAGTTATAGCTATGCCTGTATCTGACTCACTAAGTGTTTCAGTACTTTCAGTACTTTGATTATTTATTTCAGGTTCATACATAGGAACAGTTATAGCTATGCCTGTATCTGACACATTAAGTGTTTCAGTACTTTCAGTACTTTGATTATTTATTTTAGGTTCATACATAGGAACAGTTATAGCTATGCCTGTATCTGACACATTAAGTGTTTCAGTACTTTCAGTACTTTGATTATTTATTTCAGGTTCATACATAGGAACAGTTATAGCTATGCCTGTATCTGACTCACTAAGTGTTTCAGTACTTTCAGTACTTTGATTATTTATTTCAGGTTCATACATAGGAACAGTTATAGCTATGCCTGTATCTGACACATTAAGTGTTTCAGTACTTTCAGTACTTTGATTATTTATTTTAGGTTCATACATAGGAACAGTTATAGCTATGCCTGTATCTGACACATTAAGTGTTTCAGTACTTTCAGTACTTTGATTATTTATTTCAGGTTCATACATAGGAACAGTTATAGCTATGCCTGTATCTGACTCACTAAGTGTTTCAGTACTTTCAGTACTTTGATTATTTATTTCAGGTTCATACATAGGAACGGTTATAGCTATGCCTGTATCTGGAGCTTTAGCTAATAGTACTCTAGGATGGCCTTCTATATTTTATGTATTTGGTAAGTATATATCCACCGTAGCTCACCTGATTAAAGGGCCTTCATTGATGAGTTGTCTGATGTGTGTTATTACCTGATCCCAGTGAATCTTACTTTTTCAAATTCAATTTGGGCAGATTTAAGTTTGAAAGAGCATGTCAGTTTTCTCACCAAAATCTGTTTTTCAGGTACTCTGGTTTCCTCCACCAGTCTAGAGTTGACAAGCTTGGTATAAAACTTTTCACACAAGTATCTGATATGTATGTGATAGTTTCAGAGCATTCCCTGCCTAGTCCCCTAATCTTATGCAAAGTTAACTGGTTAAATGAAATTCATCTGGAAGATCATTGTCTAATTGTCTAAATTTTGGATGAAATTTGTATAAATTTTTACAGAATTTCAGTTTTCCAAATTACAACATGTAAGATAATAATAATGTATAATAAATCTATAATGCAGGTATATTTTTTATATGTATGAGGCCTGGTATGCCTTTAGTCTTAGTCTCCATTTATACAGATCTTGTTCTGTATTATTCTAGGTACTCTGGGAGTGATATGGTTTCTGTGTTGGTGTTTCCTTGTTTATGAAAGTCCTGCAAAACATCCAACGATAAGAAACTCAGAACTAGAATATATACAGTCAAATATAGGATATACTGAGGAACAAACCCAGGTAAGTCATTCCAACAGTAAACAAATCAAACCCAGGTAAGTCATGACACAAAAAAACAAAATCAAACCCAAGTAAGTCATTTCAGCAGGAAACAAAATCAAACCCAGGTAAGTCATGTCAACAGGAAATATATTAGCAAATATTTGACAGCATATTTACCCTATAGTTAAACATTGGAAGGGATACAACTCTTAGAATTATATCTGAAAGTTTTTTTAAAAATAAAAAAAAAACATATGGAAAATCAAATACTCAACATGAAGAAATAAAAGTTGCTGTGTGTTTGGGCTAGTTCCTTAATTTGAGATTCAAAAGAGAAGAGAATGTTTATTACAAATTTACATTTAAATGAAGTTTTATTGTGATTTCTTACACAATAAATGTCACAAATAACAGGCAGTGTCTTGATATAAGTGAAATAGTCATGAAATAGATTTATTTGTTGTTTATAATTCTCTGTTTCAGAACATGGTGCCACCGTGGTTAGATATATTAAGATCACCAGCAGTCTGGGCGGTTGTTATGGCTCATTTTGCAGAAAATTGGGGATTTTATACCTGGTTAACAGAATTACCGTCATTTATGAGATACGCTCTACATTATAAAATATACAATGTAAGTACACTGGTTCTCTGAGAGAGAGAGAGAGAGAGAGAGAGAGAGAGAGAGAGAGATGAATATTCTAATGAGATAGAATGATATTCAACAGAGAGAGAGAGAGAGAGAGAGAGAGACTAAACATTGATTAAAATACACTGAACACTTACCATTCTTACATAATTTAAATAATTTAAGCTTTTTTTTATACCTTTATTTCTTGAACATTTGTGTTTTGTTTTTGTAATGTTTCCGACATCAATTTAGGGTGAATTGGGTAATGGAGTTTTTACGACCATGTCTAGATTCTTTTGCTGATAAAGAGGCTGATATAAAACTGACAAAGTATACAAAACTGAAGTACCTAGAGAGAGAAATCCACAGACCTTTATCAAGTGAACTGACATACTTTGTCACACTAGAATCTGTGTGATAGGGATTTGAACCTAGACAGTGAGAGGCTCTGTGATCTGTGTGATAGGGATTTGAACCTAGACAGTGAGAGGCTCTGTGATCTGTGTGATAGGGATTTGAACCTAGACAGTGAGAGGCTCTGTGATCTGTGTGATAGGGATTTGAACCTAGACAGTGAGAGGCTCTGTGATCTGTGTGATAGGGATTTGAACCTAGACAGTGAGAGGCTCTGTGATCTGTTGTGATAGGGATTTGAACCTAGACAGTGAGAGGCTCTGTGATCTGTGTGATAGGGATTTGAACCTAGACAGTGAGAGGCTCTGTGATCTGTGTGATAGGGATTTGAACCTAGACAGTGAGAGGCTCTGTGATCTGTGTGATAGGGATTTGAACCTAGACAGTGAGAGGCTCTGTGATCTGTGTGATAGGGATTTGAACCTAGACAGTGAGAGGCTCTGTGATCTATACATGCTTAAGCCACATGTTTTAGACTATTCAGCTTTTAGGATGATAATATATAAAGCAATTGTTGTTATAATCATAGGCAGGATTTCTGGCAGCAGTACCTTATCTTATCATGGGCATTGTTGTAATGACCAGTGGTCATCTAGCAGATCTATTAAGAGAGCGGTTTAAAGTGTCCACTACCTTAGTAAGGAAAGCATTTACTTGTGGAGGTAAGTAAGGGTGGATAACTCCTTGGAGAAATTATAATGTGTGTAAAAGAGAAAATGAGATTACTCCTTTGATGAATAAGGAGAACATTTAAAAGTGTTGACTACATAAGTAAGAAAAGCTTTTACTTGTCAAGGTGAGTAAAGGGGATAACTCCTTGGATAAATTACGAATGTTTAAAAGGGAATAGGAGATTACCTCAGTCTGATGAAAATAGAAGAACATTTAAAAGTGTCCACTACTTTAGTAAGAAAAGAGCTTACCTTATTTACTTGTCAAGACTAGTAAGTGGAGGTAACTCTGGATAAATTAATATTTTAGATGTTAAGAAGTATATGATAAAGCTTTGAGTGTTGGATTTGATTTTACTAATCAAGAAGTTCCATAATTTCTATCAGTGTTTCAGCTAGACCATTTTCACAAGGCACAAAACCTGCTCTTTTTATTTCTGTGCTGGGTTGACCTTTTCAAAATGATCATGATGCCCTCCTTCTTTCTGACCCACTTTTTGTAATCAGTTATGTCAAAATGGCATGCTTACTGTCTCAGATCTCGGCATTTGTCCCGATTTTTTTAACAAACTTCATTTCCCACAATATAGATTATTTCTAGATAGTGATTATTTCTTATATTGTTTTATTTTTCTTTTTTTCAGCATTTGGATGTCAGATTATTTTTATGATAGCAGCAGGTTATATTATGACAAAAACTGCCGCAATTATATGTCTGACCATAGCTGTAGGCCTTGGAGGGTTTGCTTGGGCCGGCTTCAGTGTAAACCACCTCGACATTGCACCACAGGTAAGAGATATATATATCTGGAATATATATTGTAACAAAGACCAATAAAGTTATATTTAAAACCATGATGATTGTAGGTCGCAGAGGGTTTGCTTTTCTGACAAACTTTGATTTTTGAGCAATGCCATTGGTTATATTCAGTCAGCTTTAATTAGGTTTAAAATACTGATAAACTGATGAATTACAGGTCAAGTTTGAATTTTGAGTATTTTTAATCAACCTTTTTAGGAAAAATGGCTGTTATCATTTTATGATAATAACAAAACTCTTTAATTTGCAAATTTTGTTTTTCTGTTTTGCGAAGAAGAAAATTATGAATTTTAAAATTGATATTAAAATAAATTTAAATTAACTTTTATTTAAAATCAATGTTGTATGTTACAGTATGCCAGTATTTTGATGGGATTATCAAACACGTTTGCTACAATACCTGGTATAGTTAGTCCACTAATTACAGGAGAAATTGTCACCAATAAGGTATGTGTGCTTATTATAATAAATTAATGTAAATTTTATTTATGAAATTCCTGTTTAATCTCATTATCTTGAACCACCTTAGTATCTTAGTTGTAGAGCATTCACTTTGAGAGCAGGAGGTTGTGTGTTTGAACCCTGGTTGGGTCATACATAAGACATTTACATGATATTGCTTCGTAGTCTTTTACCAATATTTTATTTTGATATAATTCACCTGCAGGTAGTGAATACATTTGACCACCCATATGCAAAAAGGGCCCTTAGGCAAAAAGTTTGATAATTTCATTTTTTGTTATATTTTTGAAGTACCAACACTAATAATGCAAAAGTGGTAATAAAAATAAAATACCCCAATTGTTGTAGAGAAATTGTAAAAAAAAAACACACACACAAAGTTATGTTTTGTAGCAAACTAATTTAATTGCTTTCAAAAACCTGTTTTCTGCATTGCTATTGAATTTTTCTTCGGTCCCTTTTTGTGTATGGAACCTCATTTGTAAGTAGTGTAACCTTATATGAAATGAAATGTGGATATATTACTAGTTTGAATATTACAAACATACAGTAAATTATTATAAAATTAACCTGGTTACACATGCAAAGTAACTGACCTTCAGCAAGTAAGTTGGTTGGTTGAATGTTGCTTAACGTCGCATCAGCAATTTTTCAGCTATTCGCGACGAGAACTATTTAATTAATCTCTATGGATTAATCTATGAACAATTTTTGTGTATGCATGTGAAGTGCGAGTGTGTTGTATGGTCTGCCTTGTACTAGCGCGCACTCAGGGCGACTTTACCGTGCTAGCTCACAGAGTCAGTACGCCAAAGACAAGCGTACCACTCCCCCAGTCCATTATACTGATACCAGGTGAATCAGTAAAGGCCAACGGTAAGGAAAATTCACTTTCCCACATGTGGTCCGAGCGGGACTCGAACTCACAGCCGTGAGAGACCCTGGATTTGAAGACCGACGTCTTATCCATTAGGCCACCCTTCAGCAAGTAAGTTGACAAACTTTCTCACACTTGGATCTCCCTGAGTGGGAATTGAACCTTGGTGGTGAGAGTTGTTGTGCTCACAGGACAGTGGCAGATTGACTGCTATACAATATCTTGGATATTGTTGTACATATATTATACATTTACTGCACTTGAGTGAGAGACATTTATTCACTCACAACAAGTCATATTTCCCTGAGGGTGAAGCCCGAGGGATATATGACTTATTAAGGGTGAACAAATGTTCATATCTCCTCACTCAAAGGCAGTAAATTGTTGATTATATCAAAATGAAATGCTACTATGGTAATAAAAAGGAAATTTGAATTTATAATAGTTTGAAACGACCATAAATCTCTCCCAGTCATTTTTTCTTCTATCGGAACTCATCTGGATATGAGGTTTTCAGAGGGATACACAATGTTTTTTTTCACCCTGATCACATGATCAAATCAAATTACAGATCTTGTAGTATTTTATTTAATAAGGTCTAATAATTTGTGTTGTAGGCAGACACAGGGCAGTGGCAGATTAACTTTTTTTTAATGTCTTTTAACAGTTGTATATCTATGTTGTAGGCTGATACAGGACAGTGGCAGATCGTGTTTTACATCGCCTCTGGCATTTATCTACTTGGTGCTCTTGTATTTGGTGTATTTGCTTCCGGGTACCGACAAAAATGGGCAGAAGTTCCTACAGGATACCTGTCACAAATGGATATAGAGGGCACTGACAATGACCGAGACGATTTATGATTAATGTATTAACATATATGTATAAATATATATAATGTTATGTGGTGATAGAAATGTTTCTTTTTTTCCTCTTTCCTCTTTATTTCACAATTCATGCTATTTGAAGCCTTTTGAAGGAAAAATTAAATCAATAGATTTACGAAAAATTACAAGATTGAAAGAAAACAGTTCTGTTAACAAATGAGCTGAATGAGCCAATTAAATAAACAGGGAAAAGGAAAATATTGAATCATTTTTATATCACTATATATATATATATACTTTGTTGTAAAATGCAATATATTTTATGTGATTGCAATATTTTTTCTAGTCAAAATTGTAACTAAAGTGAAATGTTAGCAACTAATAATCAACATGATAATCAGTAATCAAAATGTATCATGAGTTATCTCCCTTGATGGTTATAGTGGTTGTCTTCCTCGGAAATGACTTATCATCTTCCCTTAGACTTGATACTATGTTTCACTTTGAATCTGACATGACACTGGTTGTCTCCCCTTGTATGACGAATCTCCTAGTCATTATACAGTTGAATTAATCTCATTTTGTATGGTAAATAAACAATGTCTTATTGCGTGTCTTCCTCCAATATAACAGCAGTTGTCTCCCTTAGATGATGAATCTCGTTAATTCTTAGAACTTTTACATTTTCCCATAAATTATAAATGACATTATTCCGAGAAATGTTTTGAACTTACTATAATAAACAAAAGATATGTACAAAAGGATTATCACATGTCACATGGTTAAGGATTGTCACATGTCACATGATTAAGGATTATCACTTGTCACATGATTAAGGATTATCGTGTGTCATGTGATTAAAAAAGAGAGTATCACATGATTAAGGATTATCACATGTCACATGGTTAAGGATTGTCACATGTCATGTGATTGAGAAAGGGATTATCACATGTCACATGATTAAAAATTGTCACACGTCACATAATTAAGGATTATCACATGTTACATGATTAAGGATTGTCATGTGTCATATAATTAAGAAAGAGAGTATGACATGTCACATGATGACGGATTGTCACATGTCACATGATTAAGGATTGTCATGTGTCATATAATTAAGAAAGAGAGTATGACATGTCACATGATTATGGATTGTCACATGCCACATGATTATGGATTGTCACATGTCACATGATTCAGGATTGTCATGTGTCATGTAATTAAAAAAGAGAGTTTGGCATGTCACATGATTAAGGATTGTCACATGCCACATAATTAAAGATTATCATGTGTCATGTGATTAAAAAAGATAGTATCATATGTCACATAATTAAAGACTGTCATGTAATTAAAAAAGATAGTATCACATGGTTAAAGATTGTCACATGTCACATGATTAAGGATTTTTATGTGTCATATGATTAACAAAGGAATTATCATGTGTCACATGGTTAAAAATGCCATGTGATTAACAAAGGTATAAGGATTATCACATGTCATGTGATTAACAAAGGTATAAGGATTATCACATATCATGTGATTAACCATATTATTTTGAGGCTCAGTGATAACAGTTTTATGTAACTTGTTTGTGCATATGACAATGTTACTGTTGTTTTTAAAATCAAATTATTTTTGTACAAAAATCTGGTTTTTGTTAATTAATTTATTTGATTATTTATTCATTATTTATTTATTATTTATTATTCAGATTAAATATGGTTAATAGGTGTTTTTATCTTACTTAATAATAATTTTTTATTTTTATGGTGCTTTTTTTCAATTTTGCAGAATTTTGATAATTATAGAAATAATTATGTTAGTATGTTATTTAAGAAAATTTATAATATTTTAAATATTTATTTTAAATTTTGATCATACAGTTATTTTATCATGTTTTACTGTAAACCAACATTTATTCACATTTGATTAACTTTAGAATGTTTCCCAAAAGTTAATTGGCGCTAACATAAACACTTGTAATATTTGTACCAAATATTCAGTGATAGTAAATATCACTAAAGTTAATAGTCGCTAAATGGTTTTGACAAAAAATAATCGTGATAGTTAATATCTGCAAATAAAAGTTGGTTAACAGTACTCTGCTCAATTTGTTTTACATCTCATTAAGGCAGTATACAAAGGTTTTAAGGGTGCATATCTTTTTCTGCATTTTGATAGTCTTTTGTGTTAAAGACAGCTTTCATTTCTACAGTATAAAACCTTCTTTTTATGCATTGTTATTATTTTTCATTTACGCAATGTACCTATTGATAACACATTCTGTAGGAAGAGGAAGTAGGGTTTAAAACATTAAAAAATCTCTGATATATCTGATGCTATTTAAACTAGGATTTAAAACATTAAAAAATCTCTAATATATCTGATGCTATTTAAACTAGGATTTAAAACATTAAAAAATCTCTGATATATCTGATGCTATTTAAACTAAGATTTAAAACATTAAAAAATCTCTAATATATCTGATGCTATTTGAACTAGTAAAACACTAAAAGCTAAGTACATAAAATTTTTTAAAATAAAGCCAAAATTGTCAGTTCTCACAACACAATATCTCGCACTTCTCATGCCCAATCTTCAAACATATATGCAACGGGTGAGAAAAAAAAACAAATTTCATTCAGAAATGACAGCATGAATAATTAGCGGAAATGCAATGTGCCCTGTTTTAGGTACTTACCACAGTCATGTGATCACATGTAGTATGTGCCATGTTTAAGGTACTTATTGTACTAATTTTTTTCAGTCCAGTCTGTCTAAAACTCTACCGTTTTTATATAACATATGTTAGATGTACATATGACCACAGGTAGTATGATACAAACAAAAGATTGTCTTGACCACTGGTCATCTAATCTCTCTGAATCAAGGTTTTGAAATATGGAGAATCTCAGGTCTTTAGACATGGAAATGTAGCACAATGGACCACCTATAAAATCACCCACCTATATCATAAACAATGACCAGTATTTTGATTGGTTGGTCTTGTGATATATCTAGTCAGTTGTACAGACAAACCTTTTGATTGGTTGGTCTGAGGATGTATCTATTCAGTATCACAGACAATCATTTTGATTGGTTGGCTGTGTGATGTATCTAGTCAGTTTCACAGAAAAAAACATTTTGATTGGTTGGTTGTGTGATATATGTGTTCAGTTACACAGACAAACAATTTGATTGGTTGGTTGTGTGAGGTACATATTCATTTTCACAGACAAACAATTTGATTGATTGGTTGTGTGAGGTACGTATTGATTTTCACAGACAAACATTTTGATTGGTTGGTTGTGTGAGGTATGTATTCATTTTCACA